>JBBHEA010000036.1:82500-107500 GCA_038088235.1 Zacco platypus | reverse complement strand
CCCCGAGAGGGGAGCGGAGGTCATTAAACCCACGGTCCCCTCTCCCCGCACGGGGTACGGGGAGAGGAGCCTACGGGTACCCGCCGGGAGGTGACTCTCGACCGCCTCGGTTCACCGAGCGGTTCCTGTCCGGTTCCTACCAAGGGTGGGGCACGCCGGAGCGGCCCCAGGCTCTGGGGAGGTCTGGCCGATTCTCGGGGCCCAGGCCGACCGTTAATGATCCTTCCGCAGGTTCACCTACGGAAACCTTGTTACGACTTTTACTTCCTCCAGGTAGTCCCGAAAAAGATATTTTGTCCATTTCATCCTTAGAGGAAGGGTTCGTGGACGGTGGTTCATGGTCGCTGCGCGCCGGCCCCCCGAAATTTTTGGGGGGCCGGCCGAAGCGCTCCCCCGATTCTGGCCGGCCCCCCGGCCGACCCAAGCTTTTCGGCCGGGTCACACCTCGCCCGGGGGCCGGACGGGAGCCCCCCGAAATCAGAGACCCAAAATTGCAGTTCAGCTTTCGTCCACAGTGAGGAGCTATACCGTCCAATTGCCCATAGATTGAATGGGATTCTTGGCCATTCATCTTGCCCAGACGTGGGACCCTTTTCGATTCCCCCCACATCCCACGAACCCCCGAATTGTCCAATTGCCCATTAAAGTAGGAATTGACCAGTCCCACGAACCCCTAATGTGTCCATTTGCTCATTAAAGTATGTAGTGACCAGTCCCACGAACCCCTATTGTGTCCATTTGCCCATTAAAGTAGGGAAGTGACCCGTCCCACGAACCCCTATTGTGTCCAATTGCCCATTAAAGTTTGGAAGTGACCAGTCCCACGAACCCCTAATGTGTCCATTTGCTCATTAAAGTAGGGAAGTGACCCGTCCCACGAACCCCTATTGTGTCCAATTGCCCATTAAAGATGGGTAGTGACCCGTCCCACGAACCCATAATGTGTCCATTTGCCCATTAAAGTCTCTAGTGACCCATCCCACGAACCCCTATTGTGTCCAATTGCCCATTAAAGTAGGGAAGTGACCCGTCCCACGAACCCCTATTGTGTCCAATTGCCCATTAAAGAAGGGAAGTGACCCGTCCCACGAACCCATAATGAGTCCATTTGCCCATTAAAGTTGGGAAGTCCCGTCCCACGAACCCATATTGTGTCCATTTGCCCATTAAAGTTGGGTAGTGACCCGTCCCACGAACCCATAATGTGTCCATTTGCCCATTAAAGTCTCTAGTGACCCATCCCACGAACCCCTATTGTGTCCAATTGCCCATTAAAGTAGGGAAGTGACCCGTCCCACGAACCCCTATTGTGTCCAATTGCCCATTAAAGAAGGGAAGTGACCCGTCCCACGAACCCATAATGTGTCCATTTGCCCATTAAAGTCTCTACTGACCCATCCCACGAACCCCTATTGTGTCCAATTGCCCATTAAAGTAGGGAAGTGACCCGTCCCACGAACCCCTATTGTGTCCAATTGCCCATTAAAGAAGGGTAGTGACCCGTCCCACGAACCCATAATGTGTCCATTTGCCCATTAAAGTCTCTAGTGACCCGTCCCACGAACCCCTATTGTGTCCAATTGCCCATTAAAGATGGGTAGTGACCCGTCCCACGAACCCATAATGTGTCCATTTGCCCATTAAAGTCTCTAGTGACCCATCCCACGAACCCCTATTGTGTCCAATTGCCCATTAAAGTAGGGAAGTGACCCGTCCCACGAACCCCTATTGTGTCCAATTGCCCATTAAAGAAGGGTAGTGACCCGTCCCACGAACCCATAATGTGTCCATTTGCCCATTAAAGTCTCTAGTGACCCGTCCCACGAACCCCTATTGTGTCCAATTGCCCATTAAAGATGGGTAGTGACCCGTCCCACGAACCCATAATGTGTCCATTTGCCCATTAAAGTCTCTAGTGACCCATCCCACGAACCCCTATTGTGTCCAATTGCCCATTAAAGTAGGGAAGTGACCCGTCCCACGAACCCCTATTGTGTCCAATTGCCCATTAAAGAAGGGAAGTGACCCGTCCCACGAACCCATAATGTGTCCATTTGCCCATTAAAGTCTCTAGTGACCAATCCCACGAACCCCTATTGTGTCCAATTGCCCATTAAAGAAGGGTAGTGACCTGTCCCACGAACCCATAATGTGTCCATTTGCCCATTAAAGTTGGGTAGTGACCCATCCCACGAACCCATAATGTGTCCAATTGCCCATTAAAGAAGGGAAGTGACCCGTCCCACGAACCCATAATGTGTCCATTTGCCCATTAAAGTCTCTAGTGACCAATCCCACGAACCCCTATTGTGTCCAATTGCCCATTAAAGAAGGGTAGTGACCTGTCCCACGAACCCATAATGTGTCCATTTGCCCATTAAAGTTGGGTAGTGACCCATCCCACGAACCCATAATGTGTCCAATTGCCCATTAAAGAAGGGAAGTGACCCGTCCCACGAACCCATAATGTGTCCATTTGCCCATTAAAGTTGGGAAGTCCCGTCCCACGAACCCATATTGTGTCCATTTGCCCATTAAAGAAGGGTAGTGACCCGTCCCACGAACCCATAATGTGTCCATTTGCCCATTAAAGTCTCTAGTGACCCATCCCACGAACCCATAATGTGTCCAATTGCCCATTAAAGAAGGGTAGTGACCCGTCCCACGAACCCCTATTGTGTCCAATTGCCCATTAAAGAAGGGAAGTGACCCGTCCCACGAACCCATAATGTGTCCATTTGCCCATTAAAGTTGGGAAGTCCCGTCCCACGAACCCATATTGTGTCCATTTGCCCATTAAAGTTGGGTAGTGACCCGTCCCACGAACCCATAATGTGTCCATTTGCCCATTAAAGTCTCTAGTGACCCATCCCACGAACCCCTATTGTGTCCAAATGCCCATTAAAGTAGGGAAGTGACCCGTCCCACGAACCCCTATTTTGTCCAATTGCCCATTAAAGAAGGGAAGTGACCCGTCCCACGAACCCATAATGTGTCCATTTGCCCATTAAAGTCTCTAGTGACCCATCCCACGAACCCCTATTGTGTCCAATTGCCCATTAAAGATGGGTAGTGACCCGTCCCACGAACCCATAATGTGTCCAACTGCCCATTAAAGTCTCTAGTGACCAGTCCCACGAACCCCTAATGTGTCCTTTTGCCCATTAAAGTCTCTAGTGACCCGTCCCACGAACCCCTAATGTGTCCATTTGCCCATTAAAGTCGGGAAGTGACCCGTCCCACGAACCCCTAATGTGTCCATTTGCCTATTAAAGATGGGTAGTGACCCGTCCCACGAACCCATATTGTGTCCATTTGCCCATTAAAGTTGGGTAGTGACCCGTCCCACGAACCCATAATGTGTCCATTTGCCCATTAAAGTCTCTAGTGACCCGTCCCACGAACCCCCAATGTGTCCAATTGGCCATTAAAGTTGGGTAGTGACCCGTCCCACGAACCCACAATGTGTCCAATTGCCCATTAAAGTTGGGAAGTGACCCGTCCCACAAACCCATAATGTGTCCATTTGCCCATTAAAGTCTCTAGTGACCCGTCCCACGAACCCCTATTGTGTCCATTTGCCCATTACAGTTGGGAAGTGACCTGTCCCACGAACCCCTAATTTGTCCATTTGCCCATTAAAGTTGGCAAATGACCGGGAACCCCCGCTGACCGCTCGCAGGCCACGCCCCCCGTCCCACGAACCCCTATTTTGTCCAATTACCCATAAAAGTTGGCAAATGAGCCGGGGTGCCACGCCCATGGCCGCAAGCCACGCCCCCATCCCACGGACCCCTATTTTGTCCAAATACCCACAAAATTTTTCAGACGACTCCCAGCCACGTGTCCGATGCCACGGCCCCCTCCCGTCGGTCACCGGGGTGACTGTTCAATAACCCATTATAACTTTCCAGTTCATGAATTTGAAGGTTAGGTCCTGTCGTCATAAAAACTATTTTACTGCGCTCGGCAGGCCCCCCTGAGTGCGTAGCACCAAGTTTCGTCCCAAAATTCCACCGTCCACGAACCCATAAAAAGTTACAATGGAATTAACCTGTCGTGGGATCGCCGTATCTCGGCTCTGGAAGGGTCTAGCTTCACCAAACTGGCGGTCCTGTCTAAGTCTGGTCGTCCTGGAACGGAATCCCGAGTTTCGAGAAGATCGGAGAAACTTTTTTTTCGGACCGAAAAAAACTATAAGGTGTACCCCTTACTGCTTTTTTGGGTCCGAAAAAAAAGTTTCTCCGATTTTCTCGAAACTCTGTGTTACGGCACAGGGTGCCAAGACGTAGACAGGAGCGGAACTTTCGAGTCAATCGGGCGAGAAATGCCCGAACGGGAAGAGGTAAGTGCAAATGATCCCATTTCCCAATAAAAAAAAGCAGACTAACTATGGGTTCGTGGACACAAGTTTATAAATGCTTGTGCAAATTTGATATCAATTTTTCGGGATTAAAACACCCAAATCGTACTAAGGGCGCTCTGCCGAACGTGTTTTTGTAAGTTTCGAGTCGTTCGGTCGAGAAATGCCCGAACGGGAAGAGGTAAGTGCAAATGATCCCAGTTCCCATCAAAGATCCCATCAAACGGTACAATGGAATTAACCTGACGTGGGATCGCCGTATCTCGGCTCTGGAAGGGTCTAGTGCCACGAAACTTGCAGTCCTGTCTAAGTCTGGTCGTCCTGGAACGGAATCCCGAGTTTCGAGATGATCGGAGAAACTTTTTTTTCGGACCGAAAAAAACTATAAGGTGTACCCCTTACTGCTTTTTTGGGTCCGAAAAAAAAGTTTCTCCGATTTTCTCGAAACTCTGGATTACGGCACAGGGTGCCAAGACGTAGACAGGAGCGCCAGTTTGGTGGCGCTAGACCATTCCAGAGCCGAGATACGGCGATCCCACGTCAGGTTAATTCCATTGTACCGTTTTATGGGATCTTTGATGGGAACTGGGATCATTTGCACTTACCTCTTCCCGTTCGGGCCAGAAATGCCCGAATGACTCGAAAGTCACAAAAACGCGTGCGGCAGAGTGCCCTTAGTACCGCTTGGGTGTTTTAATCCCGAAAAAACGGTGTCCACGAACCCATAGGTATTCTGCTCTTTAGGTATGGGGAAATGGGATCATTTGCACTTACCTCTTCCCGTTCGGGCCAGAAATGCCCGAATGACTCGAAAGTCACAAAAACGCGTGCGGCAGAGTGCCCTTAGTACCGCTTGGGTGTTTTAATCCCGAAAAAACGGTGTCCACGAACCCATAGGTATTCTGCTCTTTAGGTATGGGGAAATGGGATCATTTGCACTTACCTCTTCCCGTTCGGGCCAGAAATGCCCGAATGACTCGAAAGTCACAAAAACGCGTGCGGCAGAGTGCCCTTAGTACCGCTTGGGTGTTTTAATCCCGAAAAATTGATATCAAATGTGCACAAGCATCTATAAACACTCCGTCCACGAACCCATAGGTATTCTGCTCTTTAGGTATTGGGAAATGGGATCATTTGCACTTACCTCTTCCCGTTCGGGCTTTTCTCGCCCGATTGACTCGAAAGGTGCGCTCCTATCTACGTCTCGGCACCCTGTGCCGTAATCCAGAGTTTCGAGACAATCGGAGAAACTTTTTTTTCGGACCGAAAAAAACTATAAGGTGTACCCCTTACTGCTTTTTTGGGTCCGAAAAAAAAGTTTCTCCGATCTTCTCGAAACTCGGGATTACGGCACAGGGTGCCGAGACGTAGACAGGAGCGGAACTTTCGAGTCAATCGGGCGAGATATGCCCCGACGGGACGAGGTAAGTACAAATGATCCCAGTTCCCCATACATAAAGAGCAGAATACCTATGGGTTCGTGGACACAGTTTTTTTGGGATTAAAACACCCAAGCGGTACTAAGGGCGTTTTGCCGAACGCGTTTATGTGACTTTCGAGTCATTCGGGCATTTCTGGCCCGAACGGGACGAGGTAAGTGCAAATGATCCCAGTTCCCAATAACAAATTATGGGTTCGTGGACAGAGTGTTTATAGATGCTTGTGCACATTTGACATCAATTTTTCGGGTTTAAGACACCCAAATCGTAGTAAGGGCACCCTGCCGAACGGGTTTATGTAACTTTCAAGTCTTTCGGGCATTTCTCGCTCGAACGGGAAGAGGTAAGTGCAAAGGATCCCAGTTCCCCATACCTAAAGAGCAGAATACCTATGGGTTCGTGGACAGAGTATTTTTGGGATTAAAACACCCGAACCATACTAAGGGCGTTCTGCCGCACTCGTTTATGTGACTTTCGAGTCATTCGGGCATTTCTGGCCCGAACGGGACGAGGTAAGTGCAAATGATCCCAGTTCCCAATAACAAATTATGGATTCGTGGACAGAGTGTTTATAGATGCTTGTGAACATTTGACATCAATTTTTCGGGTTTAAGACACCCAAATCGTAGTAAGGGCACCCTGCCGAGCGGGTTTATGTAACTTTCAAGTCTTTCGGGCATTTCTCGCCCGAACGGGAAGAGGTAAGTGCAAAGGATCCCAGTTCCCCATACCTAAAGAGCAGAATACCTATGGGTTCGTGGACAGAGTATTTTTGGGATTAAAACACCCAAATCGTACTAAGGGCGCTCTGCCGAACGTGTTTTTGTAACTTTCGAGTCGTTCGGGCGAGAAATGCCCGAACGGGAAGAGGTAAGTGCAACTGATCCCAGTTCCCATCAAAGATCCCATAAAACGGTACAATGGAATTAACCTGACGTGGGATCGCCGTATCTCGGCTCTGGAAGGGTCTAGTGCCACGAAACTTGCGGTCCTGTCTAAGTCTGGTCGTCCTGGAACGGAATCCCGAGTTTCGAGAAGATCGGAGAAACTTTTTTTTCGGACCGAAAAAAACTATAAGGTGTACCCCTTACTGCTTTTTTGGGTCCGAAAAAAAAGTTTCTCCGATTTTCTCGAAACTCTGGATTACGGCACAGGGTGCCGAGACGTAGACAGGAGCAGAACTTTCGAGTCAATCGGGCGAGAAATGCCCGAACGGGAAGAGGTAAGTGCAAATGATCCCATTTCCCAATAAAAAAAAGCAGACAAACTATGGGTTCGTGGACACAAGTTTATAAATGCTTGTGCAAATTTGATATCAATTTTTCGGGATTAAAACACCCAAATCGTACTAAGGGCGCTCTGCCGAACGTGTTTTTGTAACTTTCGAGTCGTTCGGGCGAGAAATGTCCGAACGGGAAGAGGTAAGTGTAAATCATCCCAGTTCCCATCAAAGATCCCATCAAACGGTACAATGGAATTAACCTGACGTGGGATCGCCGTATCTCGGCTCTGGAAGGGTCTAGCTTCACCAAACTGGCGGTCCTGTCTAAGTCTGGTCGTCCTGGAACGGAATCCTGAGTTTCGAGAAGATCGGAGAAACTTTTTTTTCGGACCGAAAAAAACTATAAGGTGTACCCCTTACTGCTTTTTTGGGTCCGAAAAAAAAGTTTCTCCGATCTTCTCGAAACTCTGGATTGCGGCACAGGGTGCTGAGACGTAGACAGGAGCGGAACTTTCGAGTCGTTCGGGCGAGACATGCCCCGACGGGACGAGGTAAGCGCAAACGATCCCATTTCCCAATAAAAAGAGCAGAATAATTGGGGGTTTGTGGACACAGTTTTCAGGTTATATCCTTGGAAAACGCCAAATTGAAAAATTCTGAAACTCTGCACGAGGAAAGGTCTCGGGGGCCTCTATCGAATGAGACCATCCCCGAGCCTCGGGGCCCCGGGGTCCCGGAGCTAGGGGCTGTGAAATTCGAATCGTTATCGGCCTACATCTCGGGAACGCCAAATTGAAAAATTCTGAAACTCTGGACGAGGAAAGGTCTCAGGGGCCTCTATCGAATGAGAGCACGTTCGTTGACTCTTTTTGCCTTTTTCGTTCTTTGCAGCATGGACCCGGCCCAGCGAAGCGGCGGCGGAAGGGCCGATCTCCACTCAAGAGGCCCCTGTCCAAGCAGTCCCCGGCGAAGTCGCCAGCCGCCAAGTTATTGGACAGGGCAAAGAGGAGGTTGCACAAACCACCAGTTTATTTTTCTTGATTTTATATATTTTTTCTTGATTATGTATATTTTGTTTTCTTGTGTTGACGTGTTCTGTCCCTCATAAATAAAAAACTCTTAAAATTCCTAAAGTCTTTTGTCTTTTTTGATACAAAACACATTGCTTAATCACCTTTAAATGAAACCTATTTAATAAAAAGTTAATGGAATATCATAAATTCCTTAATAAAAAGTGTTTATTGTGTTTTTGTCTGTGTTGATGCAAAACAAGTAGCGTATAAACAGCCTTTTTGGCAAAAGTAAGGGGGGTGACAATACCATATCTCGACACCTGGTGGCGCTACAGCTCCCAAACCATGTGCAATCGTCTCCCCATCCTCTAATTAGTATGCATACCAAATTTCAGCTCTCTAGGACATACGTACATCACTTGGATCCTTTTAAACGTTCGAGCCGACTGTTCTCTGACCTTTGACCTTTACATTAAAAGCAGATTTCAGCTGTCTAGGACATACATACATTCTTGAGCTCCATCTATACATTGCAATTTGAGGCCTTATTTGTTCTAGGGCTCCATCTATGCCATTTTGAGGGCTTATTTATTGTTGGGCTCCATCTATACATTGTAATTTTAAGGCCTTATTTGTTCTAGGGCTCCATCTATGCCATTTTGAGGGCTTATTTATTGTTGGGCTCCATCTATACATTGTCATTTTAAGGCCTCATTTGTTCTAGGGCTCCATCTATGCCATTTTGAGGGCTTATTTATTGTTGGGCTCCATCTATACATTGTCATTTTAAGGCCTTATTTGTTCTAGGGCTCCAACATAACAGCCTCAATACACCCCTAGTAGAGAAACCTTTCAACATCATATGTTAGAAACCGCTATGAATGGGGAATTCATAGCAGAAAATAACATGACGATGGATGCTGATGATATGAATGCTTCTCTGACCTTTGACCTTTAGTCTAATGCAGATTTCAGCTGTCTAGGACTTTTCCACCAGCCTCGGGGGGTCGTGACGAGAAGAAAGATGCCGCCCCCGGGCGAATCGGACCTTTCGAAGCGCCGTCCGCGAAACCACATCTGCAAACGCATTGAAACGGTGGGACGTGGGATTTTTCCACGAGGGTCCCACGGGCCCCAAATTTTGCGCCCTGGCTCCTGGGGGCCCCCTGAGCGACATACCGAAAGCGCGGGGCCCTAGAGGGCAGGAAAATATTTTCAGCTTGTAACCCAAATCTCTCTCTCAGGCCTATTTCACTAATTCAAAGACATTATGATTCAAGGGTGGGGGATGGGCGTTTTTTCAGGAAGGTCCTAGAGTTTCACGCTTCGGGGCCGTGAGTCGGGGGCCCCGAGAGGTTCGGAATCTCCAATCTCGAGGCGCCACGGCCTTTCGTCTCCGCGCAAGAGCCCGTCCACGTCACATTAAAACGTGCTATGGCCTTGTGGACACGCGCTTGCTTTTTTGACCTTTCGACCCCTGAACTTAGTCGTAAGGCCACCAAACTTTTACACCAGCCTCGGGGGGTCGTGACGAGAAGAAAGACTCCGCCCCCGGGCGAATCGGACCTTTCGAAGCGCCGTCCACGAACCCACATCTGGAAACGCATTGAAACGGTGGGGCGTGGGATTTTTCCAGAAGGGTCCAACGGGCCCCAAATTTTGCAGGGTGGCTCCTGGGGCCCCCCCGAGCGACATACTGAAAGCACGGGGCCCTAGAGCGTAGGCAAAATATTTACATCTTCCAATCAAAATCTCCTCCCACGCCATGCGTCAGAGGCCCCGAGAGGTTCGGAATCTCCAATCTCGAGGCGCCACGGCCTTTGGTCTCCGCGCGGGAGCCTGTCCACGTCACATTAAAACGCGCTATGGCCTTGTGGACAACGCTTGCTTTTTTGACCTTTCGACCCCTGAACTTAGTCGTAAGGCCACCAAACTTTTACACCAGCCTCGGGGGGTCGAGACGAGAAGAAAGACGCCGCCCCCTGGTGGATCGGACCTTTCGAAGCGCCGTCCACGAACCCACATCTGGAAACGCATTGAAACGGTGGGGCGTGGGATTTTTCCGGAAGGGTCCCACGGGCCCCAAATTTTGCGCCCTGGCTCCTGGGGGCCCCCCGAGCGACATACCGAAAGCGCGGGGCCCTAGAGCGCAGGAAAATATTTTCAGCTTGTAACCCAAATCTCTCTCTCAGGCCTATTTCACTAATTCAAAGACATTATGATTCAAGGGTGGGGGATGGGCGTTTTTTCAGGAAGGTCCTAGAGTTTCACGCTTCGGGGCCGTGAGTCGGGGGCCCCGAGAGGTTCGGAATCTCCAATCTCGAGGCGCCACGGCCTTTCGTCTCCGCGCAGGAGCCCGTCCACGTCACATTAAAACGCGCTATGGCCTTGTGGACACGCGCTTGCTTTTTTGACCTTTCGACCCCTGAACTTAGTCGTAAGGCCACCAAACTTTTACACCAGCCTCGGGGGGTCGTGACGAGAAGAAAGACGCCGCCCCCGGGCGAATCGGACCTTTCGAAGCGCCGTCCACGAACCCACATCTGGAAACGCATTGAAACGGTGGGGCGTGGGATTTTTCCAGAAGGGTCCCACGGGCCCCAAATTTTGCGCCCTGGCTCCTGGGGGCCCCCCGAGCGACATACCGAAAGCGCGGGGCCCTAGAGCGCAGGAAAATATTTTCAGCTTGTAACCCAAATCTCTCTCTCAGGCCTATTTCACTTATTCAAAGACATTATGATTCAAGGGTGGGGGATGGGCGTTTTTTCAGGAAGGTCCTAGAGTTTCACGCTTCGGGGCCGTGAGTCGGGGGCCCCGAGAGGTTCGGAATCTCCAATCTCGAGGCGCCACGGCCTTTCGTCTCCGCGCGGGAGCCTGTCCACGTCACATTAAAACGCGCTATGGCCTTGTGGACAACGCTTGCTTTTTTGACCTTTTGACCCCTGAACTTAGTCGTAAGGCCACCAAACTTTTTCACCAGCCTCGGGGGGTCATGACGAGAAGAAAGACGTCGCCCCCTGGTGGATCGGACCTTTCGAAGCGCCGTCCACGAACCCACATCTGGAAACGCATTGAAACGGTGGGGCGTGGGATTTTTCCAGAAGGGTCCCACGGGCCCCAAATTTTGCAGGGTGGCTCCTGGGGCCCCCCCGAGCGACATACTGAAAGCGCGGGTCCCTAGAGCGTAGGCAAAATATTTACATCTTCCAATCAAAATCTCCTCACACGCCATGCGTCAGGGGCCCCTAGAGGTTCGGAGTCTCCAATCTCGAAGCGCCACGGCCTTTCGTCTCCGCGCGGGAGCCTGTCCACGTCACATTAAAACGCGCTATGGCCTTGTGGACAACGCTTGCTTTTTTGACCTTTCGACCCCTGAACTTAGTCGTAAGGCCACCAAACTTTTTCACCAGCCTCGGGGGGTCGTGACGAGAAGAAAGACACCGCCCCCTTGTGGATCGGACCTTTCGAAGCGCCGTCCACGAACCCACATTTGGAAACGCATTGAAACGGCTGGGCGTGGGATTTTTCCAGAAGGGTCCCACGGGCCCCAAATTTTGCAGGGTGGCTCCTGGGGCCCCCCCGAGCGACATACCGAAAGGGCGGGAACCTAGAGCGTAGGCAAAAAAATTTGGGCCTTTATCTCCAATTTTCTCACAAGATCCTCTTTCACTCTTAGGTCGACAGACCATTATGATGGATTTTTGGTTATAAAAGAGAAACTTTTTTCGAGAAGATCCTATAGTTTCACGCTTCGGAGCCGTGCGTCGGGGGCCCAGAGAGGTTCGGAATCTCCAATCTCGAAGCGCCACGGCCTTTCGTCTCCGCGCGGGAGCCTGTCCACGTCACATTAAAACGCGCTATGGCCTTGTGGACAACGCTTTCTTTTTTGACCTTTCGACCCCTGAACTTAGTCGTAAGGCCACCAAACTTTTTCACCAGCCTCAGGGGGTCATGACGAGAAGAAAGACGCCGCCCCCTGGTGGATCGGACCTTTCGAAGCGCCGTCCACGAACCCACATCTGGAAACGTATTGAAACGGTGGGGCGTGGGATTTTTCCAGAAGGGTGCCACGGGCCCCAAATTTTGCAGGGTGGCTCCTGGGGCCCCCCCGAGCGACATACTGAAAGCGCGGGGCCCTAGAGCGTAGGCAAAATATTTACATCTTCCAATCAAAATCTCCTCACACGCCATGCGTCAGGGGCCCCTAGAGGTTCGGAGTCTCCAATCTCGAAGCGCCACGGCGTTTCGTCTCCGCGCGGGAGCCTGTCCACGTCACATTAAAACGCGCTATGGCCTTGTGGACAACGCTTGCTTTTTTGACCTTTCGACCCCTGAACTTAGTCGTAAGGCCACCAAACTTTTCCACCAGCCTCGGGGGGTCGTGACGAGAAGAAAGACGCCGCCCCCTGGTGGATCGGACCTTTCGAAGCGCCGTCCACGAACCCACATTTGGAAACGCATTGAAACGGTGGGGCGTGGGATTTTTCCAGAAGGGTCCCACGGGCCCCAAATTTTGCAGGGTGGCTCCTGGGGGGCCCCCGAACGACATACTGAAAGCGCGGGAACCTAGAGTGCAGGCAAAATATTTACATCTTCCAATCAAAATCTCCTCACACGCCGTGCGTCAGGGGCCCCTAGAGGTTCGGAGTCTCCAATCTCGAAGCGCCACGGCCTTTCGTCTCCGCGCAGGACGCTTTTGAAAATTTTAATGGTCAATTGGACAAATTAGGGGTCCGTGGGACGGGGGCGTGGCTTGGGAGCGGTCAGCGGGGGTTCCCGGTCATTTGCCAACTTTTATGGGTAATTGGACAAAATAGGGGTTCGTGGGACGGGGGGGCGTGGCCTGGGAGCGGTCAGCGGGGGTTCCCGGTCATTTGCCAACTTTAATGGGCAAATGGACAAAATAGGGGTTCGTGGGATGGGGGCGTGGCTTGGGGCCGTGGGCGTGGCACCCCGGCTCATTTGCCAACTTTTATGGGTAATTGGACAAAATAGGGGTTCGTGGGACGGGGGGCGTGGCCTGGGAGCGGTCAGCGGGGGTTCCCGGTCATTTGCCAACTTTAATGGGCAAATGGACACATTATGGGTTCGTGGGACGGGTCACTTCCCGACTTTAATGGGCAAATGGACACATTAGGGGTTCGTGGGACGGGTCACTTCCCGACTTTAATGGGCAAATGGACACATTATGGGTTCGTGGGACGGGTCACTAGAGACTATAATGGGCAAATGGACACATTAGGGGTTCGTGGGACGGGTCACTTCCCGACTTTAATGGGCAAATGGACACATTAGGGGTTCGTGGGACTGGTCACTAGAGACTTTAATGGGCAAATGGACACATTATGGGTTCGTGGGACAGGTCACTTCCTGGCTTTAATGGGCAAATGGACACATTAGGGGTTCGTGGGACTGGTCACTAGAGACTTTAATGGGCAAATGGACACATTAGGGGTTCATGGGACGGGTCACTTCCCGACTTTAATGGGCAAATGGACACATTAGGGGTTCGTGGGACTGGTCACTAGAGACTTTAATGGGCAAATGGACACATTAGGGGTTCGTGGGACTGGTCACTAGAGACTTTAATGGGCAAATGGACACATTAGGGGTTCGTGGGACTGGTCATTTGCCGACTTTAATGGTCAATCGGACAAATTGTGGATTAGTGGGATTGGGTCAATGAAAACACCATTCACTTAATGAGAGAACGGACGTTTTGTGGATATCTGGGATAGATTCCCTCGGAAACGGTCATTTGGTGGGTTTTCGGGGGGGGTGGGGGGTTTTTGGACATTGGGAAATGGTCACAGTGGTCAGCGTCGCCCCCTATATGTGTCCATAGACCCCCAAATCCGGGGGAATCACGGGAAAAGTCATCGGGAAAGGGGTAATCATAAAGTGTCCAATAGACACTAAGTTTGTGAGAGTTGTGGATCCCATTTCGCACAACGATCCCTCCGAGTAATAAGACGTCCAATGGCAGCCGTTTAACATGGGCTGATTTCCACGAACCCCCAAAATTGACTTCCTCTAGATGGTCAAGTTCGATCGTCTTCTCGACAACACCGCCAGGAGCCCGCGAGGAGCCCCGGCGGGGCCGATCCAAGGACCTCACTAAACCACCCAATCGGTAGTAGCGACGGGCGGTGTGTACAAAGGGCAGGGACTTAATCAACGCGAGCTTATGACCCGCGCTTACTGGGAATTCCTCGTTGATGGGAAAC
The DNA here is from genome assembly GCA_038088235.1 of Zacco platypus. Lineage (NCBI taxonomy): Eukaryota > Metazoa > Chordata > Actinopteri > Cypriniformes > Xenocyprididae > Zacco > Zacco platypus. The sequence goes on along the minus strand of JBBHEA010000036.1, from coordinate 93,236 downwards.
AGTTTCAATCCCCAGTCCCAATCACGAGCGGGGTTCAGCGGGTTACCCGCGCCTCTCGGCGCAGGGTAGGCACACGCTGATCCGCCCATTGTGGCGCGCGTGCAGCCCCGGACATCTAAGGGCATCACAGACCTGTTATTGCTCCATCTCGCGTGGCTGAACGCCACTTGTCCCTCTAAGAAGTTGGACGCCGACCGCGCGGGGCCGCGTAACTATTTAGCATGCCGGAATCTCGTTCGTTATCGGAATGAACCAGACAAATCGCTCCACCAACTAAGAACGGCCATGCACCACCACCCACAGAATCGAGAAAGAGCTATCAATCTGTCAATCCTTTCCGTGTCCGGGCCGGGTGAGCTTTCCCGTGTTGAGTCAAATTAAGCCGCAGGCTCCACTCCTGGTGGTGCCCTTCCGTCAATTCCTTTAAGTTTCAGCTTTGCAACCATACTCCCCCCGGAACCCAAAGACTCGTGGTTTCCCGCACGCTGCCCGGCGGGTCATGGGAATAACGCCGCCGGATCGCGGGTCGGCATCGTTTACGGTCGGAACTACGACGGTATCTGATCGTCTTCGAACCTCCGACTTTCGTTCTTGATTAATGAAAACATTCTTGGCAAATGCTTTCGCTCTCGTCCGTCTTGCGCCGGTCCAAGAATTTCACCTCTAGCGGCGCAATACGAATGCCCCCGGCCGTCCCTCTCAATCATGGCCCCGGGTTCCAGAAACCCACAAAATAGAACCGGAGTCCTATTCCATTATTCCTAGCTGCGGTATTCAGCGGCGACGGGTGGCCTGCTTTGAACACTCTAATTTTTTCAAAGTAAACGCTTCGGGCCCCGGACCGGACACCCAGCTAAGGGCATCCGGGGGGCGCCGTGAGGCAGGGTCCGGGACAGGCGGTGGCTCGCCTCGCGGCGGACCGCCAGCCCACTCCCGAGATCCAACTACGAGCTTTTTAACTGCAGCAACTTTAGTATACGCTATTGGAGCTGGAATTACCGCGGCTGCTGGCACCAGACTTGCCCTCCAATGGGTCCTCGCCCATGGGTTTAGGATACGCTCATTCCAATTACAGGGCCTCGAAAGAGACCTGTATTGTTATTTTTCGTCACTACCTCTCCGTGTCGGAAATGGGTAATTTGCGCGCCTGCTGCCTTCCTTGGATGTGGTAGCCGTTTCTCAGGCTCCCTCTCCGGAATCGAACCCTGATTCCCCGTTACCCGTGGTCACCATGGTAGGCGCCGAACGTACCATCGAAAGTTGATAGGGCAGACATTCGAAAGAGTCGTCGCCGCCGCGGAGGGCGCGCGATCGGCCCGAGGTTATCTAGAGTCACCAAAGCGGCCGGGACGGCGAGGGCGGACCCCCGCCGCACCCGCGTGGGTTTTGGCACTGATAAATGCACGCGTCCCCGGCCGGGTCGGCGGCCGGGTCGGCGCTCGTTAGCATGTATTAGCTCTGGAATTGCCACAGTTATCCAAGTGGCTTTGGAGCGATCAAAGGAACCATAACTGATTTAATGAGCCATTCGCAGTTTCACTGTACCGGCCGTGTGCACTTAGACCTGCATGGCTTAATCTTTGAGACAAGCATATGCTACTGGCAGGATCAACCAGGTAGCCGCCACTCTGTCCGGGAGAGGGGGACGGGACGGGCCGGGCCCGGGGGGTCGTTCTGACTTAGAGGCGTTCGGTCAAAACCCCACCCCGCTACCCGAACCCTAACCCGTCTCTCACCCCGGGCTGGGGGACGACTCGAGGGAAAGGGGGGTGGCCGCTGAATCGCGGCCGTCACTGGGGAAAGCGTGCAGAGACGGCGGCGGGGAGGACGAACGAGTCGGGCGGGAGACGTGATAACGGGCCTGGGCCCGAAAACCGCCTCCGAAACCCGCCCGTCCGCCCCGGTCCCGCCGCCGCGACGGACCTCCGAGGCTGACCGGCCGTCTGAGTCTCCCTGGGTCGGAGCGCCCGCGAGGGGCGTCCTCCGAGAAAAATGAAGCGCTTCGCGGGGAGGTGCGCGATGCCCATGGCGGCCGTCTCCGACCGGGCATAAAGGCCTGCCCCCGGCGCTTCTCTCTGTCCCATCGATCAGAAACGCGGCGCGCCCCCCATACCGATGCCTTCTCGCCGGGTCCGAGGAGCGGGCGCGCGCGCCCCCCGGACCACCCGGAGCCTTCGTTCGTTCGCATACAACCGCCACCGGCACCCCCTCTCAGCGCCGGTGGTGTCTGGGCCGAGGCTCACCCTGCCTCGCTTCGTTTCCTCCGGTTCTTCCCAGACTCAACCTCTCTCCTACAATACCGCGATGGCCAGATTTTGTGGTTTCTGCGCTCACCACCCCCCACCAGGGATGACCCATGCCCAGGACGGGTGACCCCTCTGGGCCTTGGGAAACCGATCACCGCGCTGCTGGTTCTCAGACCAACACCTCAAATTACTCGACTTAGTGCGCGGGACTTATTGGTTCTTGGTGTAGTTTTGACACTTAGTGCGTGGGACTTATTGGTTCTTGGTGTTTTTTTTGACACTTAGTGCGTGGGACTTATTGGTTCTTGGTGATTTTCTGACACTTAGTCATTTTTTCAGCAGACTTATTGGTTCTTGGTGATTTTTGACACTTAGTCATTTTTTCAGCAGACTTATTGGTTCTTGGTGATTTTTGACACTTAGTCTCTGGGACTTATTGGTTCTTGGTGATTTTCAACACTTAGTCATTTTTTCAGCAGACTTATTGGTTCTTGGTGATTTTCAACACTTAGTGCGTGGGACTTATTGGTTCTTGGTGATTTTCAACACTTAGTCATTTTTTCAGCAGACTTATTGGTTCTTGGTGATTTTTGACACTTAGTCATTTTTTCAGCAGACTTATTGGTTCTTGGTGATTTTTGACACTTAGTCATTTTTTCAGCAGACTTATTGGTTCTTGGTGATTTTCAACACTTAGTCATTTTTTCAGCAGACTTATTGGTTCTTGGTGATTTTTGACACTTAGTCATTTTTTCAGCAGACTTATTGGTTCTTGGTGATTTTTGACACTTAGTGCGTGGGACTTATTGGTTCTTGGTGATTTTCAACACTTAGTCATTTTTTCAGCAGACTTATTGGTTCTTGGTGATTTTCAACACTTAGTCATTTTTTCAGCAGACTTATTGGTTCTTGGTGATTTTTGACACTTAGTCATTTTTTCAGCAGACTTATTGGTTCTTGGTGATTTTTGACACTTAGTGCGTGGGACTTATTGGTTCTTGGTGATTTTCAACACTTAGTCATTTTTTCAGCAGACTTATTGGTTCTTGGTGATTTTCGACACTTAGTCTCTGGGACTTATTGGTTCTTGGTGATTTTCAACACTTAGTCATTTTTTCAGCAGACTTATTGGTTCTTGGTGATTTTTGACACTTAGTCTCTGGGACTTATTGGTTCTTGGTGATTTTCGACACTTAGTCATTTTTTCAGCAGACTTATTGGTTCTTGGTGATTTTTGACACTTAGTCTCTGGGACTTATTGGTTCTTGGTGATTTTCGACACTTAGTCATTTTTTCAGCAGACTTATTGGTTCTTGGTGATTTTTGACACTTAGTCTCTGGGACTTATTGGTTCTTGGTGATTTTCAACACTTAGTCATTTTTTCAGCAGACTTATTGGTTCTTGGTGATTTTTGACACTTAGTCTCTGGGACTTATTGGTTCTTGGTGATTTTTGACACTTAGTCATTTTTTTCAGCAGACTTATTGGTTCTTGGTGATTTTTGACACTTAGTCTCTGGGACTTATTGGTTCTTGGTGATTTTTGACACTTAGTCATTTTTTCAGCAGACTTATTGGTTCTTGGTGATTTTTGACACTTAGTCTCTGGGACTTATTGGTTCTTGGTGATTTTTGACACTTAGTCATTTTTTCAGCAGACTTATTGGTTCTTGGTGATTTTTGACACTTAGTCTCTGGGACTTATTGGTTCTTGGTGATTTTTGACACTTAGTCTCCGGGACTTATTGGTTCTTATGCTCCATTAATACTTTGCACGTAAAGTCACGAAACTCGGCTCTCCCGCCGCCCAGAGACCCAGGGCCGGTCTCGTTCGAACCGGGGTAACTCCCTCGATGTACCCTGAAAATTTCACGCCGATTCGCCCTGCCTTCGCGGAGCTATTCGCCAAAAACCATCGGGCGCTTCACAAAATGGCGGGCGCCCGAGAGGCTCCGTTTTCGGCAGACTTTCGCTCATAACTCGGGAACCCAAAGACCCAGAGCGCTCAAACTCGGGTGAAATGCTCCTCTCCCGGCCCTTGCCCGAACACATCCTTCCCGGGCCTCGGGGAGCACCCCCCCCGGATCGCGGATCGCGGGGGTCCCGATCTTCCGTGGCCTCTAGCGCCCGAGTCCCGCCTCCCCGGACCGAGTGCCCGGGCCCGTTGGAAAGGCCCCGGCCCACTCTCTCCGGGGACGCCCGCCCCAGCCCTCCAGACCCCGCCGTTCCCGAGATATAAGCCCAAAAAGGTTTACGTTGCGCTGCGTATAACTCGGGACCCCCTGGGGCCCGGACCACGGGGACGGCGCCGTTCGCTGCAGACCCCCGAGACCTTCCACCGACCCGAGATTCAGAATTTTTCGCCGCGCCGTTCCCGAGATATAAGCCCCCAACCGTACCGCAGACTTATTGGTTCTTGGTGATTTTTGACACTTAGTCTCTGGGACTTATTGGTTCTTGGTGATTTTCAACACTTAGTCATTTTTTCAGCAGACTTATTGGTTCTTGGTGATTTTTGACACTTAGTCATTTTTTCAGCAGACTTATTGGTTCTTGGTGATTTTTGACACTTAGTGCGTGGGACTTATTGGTTCTTGGTGATTTTCAACACTTAGTCATTTTTTCAGCAGACTTATTGGTTCTTGGTGATTTTTGACACTTAGTCTCCGGGACTTATTGGTTCTTGGTGATTTTCAACACTTAGTCTCTGGGACTTATTGGTTCTTGGTGATTTTCAACACTTAGTCATTTTTTCAGCTGACTTATTGGTTCTTGGTGATTTTTGACACTTAGTCATTTTTTCAGCAGACTTATTGGTTCTTGGTGATTTTTGACACTTAGTCATTTTTTCAGCAGACTTATTGGTTCTTGGTGATTTTTGACACTTAGTCTCTGGGACTTATTGGTTCTTGGTGATTTTTTGACACTTAGTCATTTTTTCAGCAGACTTATTGGTTCTTGGTGATTTTTGACACTTAGTCATTTTTTCAGCAGACTTATTGGTTCTTGGTGATTTTTGACACTTAGTCTCTGGGACTTATTGGTTCTTGGTGATTTTCAACACTTAGTCATTTTTTCAGCAGACTTATTGGTTCTTGGTGATTTTTGACACTTAGTCTCCGGGACTTATTGGTTCTTAGTGATTTTCAACACTTAGTCATTTTTTCAGCAGACTTATTGGTTCTTGGTGATTTTTGACAGTCTCCGGGACTTATTGGTTCTTGGTGATTTTTGACACTTAGTCTCCGGGACTTATTGGTTCTTAGTGATTTTCAACACTTAGTCATTTTTTCAGCAGACTTATTGGTTCTTGGTGATTTTTGACACTTAGTCTCCGGGACTTATTGGTTCTTGGTGATTTTCAACACTTAGTCATTTTTTCAGCAGACTTATTGGTTCTTGGTGATTTTCAACACTTAGTCTCTGGGACTTATTGGTTCTTGGTGATTTTCAACACTTAGTCATTTTTTCAGCAGACTTATTGGTTCTTGGTGATTTTTGACACTTAGTCATTTTTTCAGCAGACTTATTGGTTCTTGGTGATTTTTGACACTTAGTCATTTTTTCAGCAGACTTATTGGTTCTTGGTGATTTTTGACACTTAGTCATTTTTTCAGCAGACTTATTGGTTCTTGGTGATTTTTGACACTTAGTCTCCGGGACTTATTGGTTCTTAGTGATTTTCAACACTTAGTCATTTTTTCAGCAGACTTATTGGTTCTTGGTGATTTTTGACACTTAGTCTCCGGGACTTATTGGTTCTTGGTGATTTTCAACACTTAGTCATTTTTTCAGCAGACTTATTGGTTCTTGGTGATTTTCAACACTTAGTCTCTGGGACTTATTGGTTCTTGGTGATTTTCAACACTTAGTCATTTTTTCAGCAGACTTATTGGTTCTTGGTGATTTTTGACACAGTCATTTTTTCAGCAGACTTATTGGTTCTTGGTGATTTTTGACACTTAGTCATTTTTTCAGCAGACTTATTGGTTCTTGGTGATTTTTGACACTTAGTCATTTTTTCAGCAGACTTATTGGTTCTTGGTGATTTTTGACACTTAGTCTCTGGGACTTATTGGTTCTTGGTGATTTTCAACACTTAGTCATTTTTTCAGCAGACTTATTGGTTCTTAGTGATTTTCAACACTTAGTCATTTTTTCAGCAGACTTATTGGTTCTTGGTGATTTTTGACACTTAGTCTCTGGGACTTATTGGTTCTTGGTGATTTTCAACACTTAGTCATTTTTTCAGCAGACTTATTGTTTTTTGGTGATTTTCAACACTTAGTCTCTGGGACTTATTGGTTCTTGGTGATTTTCAACACTTAGTCATTTTTTCAGCAGACTTATTGGTTCTTGGTGATTTTCAACACTTAGTCATTTTTTCAGCAGACTTATTGGTTCTTGGTGATTTTTGACACTTAGTCTCTGGGACTTATTGGTTCTTGGTGATTTTCAACACTTAGTCATTTTTTCAGCAGACTTATTGTTTTTTGGTGATTTTCAACACTTAGTCTCTGGGACTTATTGGTTCTTGGTGATTTTAATACTTTGCACGTAAAGTCACGAAACTCGGCTCTCCCGCCGCCCAGAGACCCAGGGCCGGTCTCGTTCGAACCGGGGTAACTGCCTCGATGTACCCTGAAAATTTCACGCCGTTTCGCCCTGCCTTCGCGGAGCAATTCGCCAAAAACCATCGGGCGCTTCACAAAATGGCGGGAGCCCGAGAGGCTCCGTTTTCGGCAGACTTTCGCTCATAACTCGGGAACCCAAAGACCCAGAGCGCTCAAACTCGGGTGAAATGCTCCTCTCCCGGCCCTTGCCCGAACACATCCTTCCCGGGCCTCGGGGAGCACCCCCCCCGGATCGCGGATCGCGGGGGTCCCGGTCTTCCGTGGCCTCTAGCGCCCGAATCCCGCCTCCCCGGACCGAGTGCCCGGGCCCGTTGGAAAGGCCCCGGCCCACTCTCTCCGGGGACGCACGCCCCAGCCCTCCAGACCCCGCCGTTCCCGAGATATAAGCCCAAAAAGGTTTACGTTGCGCCGCGTATAACTCGGGACCCCCGGGGGCCCGGACCACGGGGACGGCGCCGTTCGCTGCAGACCCCCGAGACCTTCCACCGACCCGAGATTCAGAATTTTTCGCCGCGCCGTTCCCGAGATATAAGCCCCCAACCGTGCCGCCTGGTACGCGGAGGAACTTGGAACACTTTAAAAATCCATATCTCGGGGACCCGTGGAGCTATCCTCACAGGCCCGGCCTCATTTTAACCGTGCTAACCCCAGCTTACTTGGGTATAAATTTGGAGTCATTACACCCTACCTCCGTGGAGATATGAGTCAAAAACCACCGCGCGTCGCAGGTCACCAGCCCCGCGCTGAGGGTTTTAAAAATTCATATCTCGGGGACCCGTGGAGCTATTCTCCCAGGTCTGGGCTCAGTTTAACCGTACTAACCCCTTCTTATTAGGGAATAAATTTGGAGTCCCTACCCCGTACCTCCGTGGAGATAGAAATAAAAAACCACCGCGCGTCGCAGGTCACCAGCCCCGCGATGAGGGTTTTAAAAATTCATATCTCGGGGACCCGTGGAGCTATTCTCCCAGGCCAGGGCTCATTTTAACCGTACTAACCCCACCTTACTCGGGTATAAATTTGGAGTCCCTACCCCCTACCTCCGTGGAGATATGAGTCAAAAACCACCGCGCGTCGCAGGTCACCAGCCCCACGCTGAGGGCTTTAAAAATTCATTTCTCGGGGACCCGTGGAGCTATTCTCCCAGGCCCGGGCTCATTTCAACCGTGCTAACCCCACCTTACTTGGGTATGAATTTGGAGTCCCTAGCCCCTACCTCCGTGGAGATATCTGTCAAAAACCACCGCGCGTCGCAGGTCACCAGCCCCGCGCTGAGGGCTTTAAAAATTCATATCTCGGGGACCCGTGGAGCTAGCCTCCCAGGCCCGGGCTCATTTTAACCGTACTAACCCCACCTTACTTGGGTACAAATATGGAGTCACTACCCCCTACCTCCGTGGAGATATGAGTCAAAAACCACCGCGCGTCGCAGGTCACCAGCCCCGCGCTGAGGGTTTTAAAAATTCATATCTCGGGGACCCGTGGAGCTATTCTCCCAGGCCCGGGCTCATTTTAACCGTACTAACCCCACCTTACTTGGGTACAAATATGGAGTCACTACCCCCTACCTCCGTGGAGATATGAGTCAAAAACCACCGCGCGTCGCAGGTCACCAGCCCCGCGCTGAGGGCTTTAAAAATTCATATCTCGGGGACCCGTGGAGCTATTCTCCCAGGCCCGGGCTCATTTTAACCGTGCTAACCCCACCTTACTTGGGTACAAATATGGAGTCACTGCCCCCTACCTCCGTGGAGATATCAGTCGAAAACCACCCCGCCTTACAGCTCTCCAGCCCCGCACTGGGGACTTTAAAAAATTCATTTCTCGGGGACCCGTGGAGCTATTCTCCCAGGACAGGGCTCATTTTAACCGTGCTAACCCCACCTTACTTGGGTACAAATATGGAGTCACTGCCCCCTACCTCCGTGGAGATATCAGTCGAAAACCACCCCGCCTTACAGCTCTCCAGCCCCGCGCTGGGGACTTTAAAAAATTCATTTCTCGGGGACCCGTGGAGCTATTCTCCCAGGACAGGGCTCATTTTAACCGTGCTAACCCCACCTTACTTGGGTACAAATATGGAGTCACTGCCCCCTACCTCCGTGGAGATATCAGTCGAAAACCACCCCGCCTTACAGCTCTCCAGCTCCGCGCTGGGGACTTTAAAAAATTCATTTCTCGGGGACCCGTGGAGCTATTCTCCCAGGACAGGGCTCATTTTAACCGTACTAACCCCACCTTACTTGGGTACAAATATGGAGTCACTACCCCCTACCTCCGAGGAGATATCTGTCAAAAACCACCGCGCGTCGCAGGTCACCAGCCCCGCGCTGAGGGCTTTAAAAATCCATATCTCGGGGACCCATTAGGCAATCCTCCCAGGCCTGGGCTCATTTTAACCGTGCTAACCCCACCTTACTTGGGTACAAATATGGAGTCACTACCCCCTACCTCCGGGGAGATATGAGTCAAAAACCACCCCGCGTTGCAGGTCACCAGCCCCGCGCTGAGGGCTTTAAAAATCCATATCTCGGGGACCCATTAGGCAATCCTCCCAGGTCTGGGCTCATTTTAACCGTACTAACCCCACCTTACTTGGGTACAAATATGGAGTCACTACCCCCTACCTCCGAGGAGATATCTGTCAAAAACCACCGCGCGTCGCAGGTCACCAGCCCCGCGCTGAGGGCTTTAAAAATCCATATCTCGGGGACCCATTAGGCAATCCTCCCAGGCCTGGGCTCATTTTAACCGTGCTAACCCCACCTTACTTGGGTACAAATATGGAGTCACTGCCCCCTACCTCCGTGGAGATATCAGTCGAAAACCACCCCGCCTTACAGCTCTCCAGCCCCGCGCTGGGGACTTTAAAAAATTCATTTCTCGGGGACCCGTGGAGCTATTCTCCCAGGACAGGGCTCATTTTAACCGTACTAACCCCACCTTACTTGGGTACAAATATGGAGTCACTACCCCCTACCTCCGAGGAGATATCTGTCAAAAACCACCGCGCGTCGCAGGTCACCAGCCCCGCGCTGAGGGCTTTAAAAATCCATATCTCGGGGACCCATTAGGCAATCCTCCCAGGCCTGGGCTCATTTTAACCGTGCTAACCCCACCTTACTTGGGTACAAATATGGAGTCACTACCCCCTACCTCCGGGGAGATATGAGTCAAAAACCACCCCGCGTTGCAGGTCACCAGCCCCGCGCTGAGGGCTTTAAAAATTCATATCTCGGGGACCCATTAGGCAATCCTCCCAGGTCTGGGCTCATTTTAACCGTACTAACCCCACCTTACTTGGGTACAAATATGGAGTCACTGCCCCCTACCTCCGTGGAGATATCAGTCGAAAACCACCCCGCCTTACAGCTCTCCAGCCCCGCGCTGGGGACTTTAAAAAATTCATTTCTCGGGGACCCGTGGAGCTATTCTCCCAGGACAGGGCTCATTTTAACCGTGCTAACCCCACCTTACTTGGGTACAAATATGGAGTCACTACCCCCTACCTCCGGGGAGATATGAGTCAAAAACCACCGCGCGTTGCAGGTCACCAGCCCCGCGCTGAGGGCTTTAAAAATTCATATCTCGGGGACCCGTGGAGCTAGCCTCCCAGGCCCGGGCTCATTTTAACCGTACTAACCCCACCTTACTTGGGTACAAATATGGAGTCACTACCCCCTACCTCCGGGGAGATATCTGTCAAAAACCACCGCGCGTCGCAGGTCACCAGCCCCGCGCTGAGGGCTTTAAAAATCCATATCTCGGGGACCCATTAGGCAATCCTCCCAGGCCTGGGCTCATTTTAACCGTGCTAACACCACCTTACTTGGGTATGAATTTGGAGTCCCTACCC
>JBBHEA010000036.1:65000-75000 GCA_038088235.1 Zacco platypus | reverse complement strand
TTTAGCATGCCGGAATCTCGTTCGTTATCGGAATGAACCAGACAAATCGCTCCACCAACTAAGAACGGCCATGCACCACCACCCACAGAATCGAGAAAGAGCTATCAATCTGTCAATCCTTTCCGTGTCCGGGCCGGGTGAGCTTTCCCGTGTTGAGTCAAATTAAGCCGCAGGCTCCACTCCTGGTGGTGCCCTTCCGTCAATTCCTTTAAGTTTCAGCTTTGCAACCATACTCCCCCCGGAACCCAAAGACTCGTGGTTTCCCGCACGCTGCCCGGCGGGTCATGGGAATAACGCCGCCGGATCGCGGGTCGGCATCGTTTACGGTCGGAACTACGACGGTATCTGATCGTCTTCGAACCTCCGACTTTCGTTCTTGATTAATGAAAACATTCTTGGCAAATGCTTTCGCTCTCGTCCGTCTTGCGCCGGTCCAAGAATTTCACCTCTAGCGGCGCAATACGAATGCCCCCGGCCGTCCCTCTCAATCATGGCCCCGGGTTCCAGAAACCCACAAAATAGAACCGGAGTCCTATTCCATTATTCCTAGCTGCGGTATTCAGCGGCGACGGGTGGCCTGCTTTGAACACTCTAATTTTTTCAAAGTAAACGCTTCGGGCCCCGGACCGGACACCCAGCTAAGGGCATCCGGGGGGCGCCGTGAGGCAGGGTCCGGGACAGGCGGTGGCTCGCCTCGCGGCGGACCGCCAGCCCACTCCCGAGATCCAACTACGAGCTTTTTAACTGCAGCAACTTTAGTATACGCTATTGGAGCTGGAATTACCGCGGCTGCTGGCACCAGACTTGCCCTCCAATGGGTCCTCGCCCATGGGTTTAGGATACGCTCATTCCAATTACAGGGCCTCGAAAGAGACCTGTATTGTTATTTTTCGTCACTACCTCTCCGTGTCGGAAATGGGTAATTTGCGCGCCTGCTGCCTTCCTTGGATGTGGTAGCCGTTTCTCAGGCTCCCTCTCCGGAATCGAACCCTGATTCCCCGTTACCCGTGGTCACCATGGTAGGCGCCGAACGTACCATCGAAAGTTGATAGGGCAGACATTCGAAAGAGTCGTCGCCGCCGCGGAGGGCGCGCGATCGGCCCGAGGTTATCTAGAGTCACCAAAGCGGCCGGGACGGCGAGGGCGGACCCCCGCCGCACCCGCGTGGGTTTTGGCACTGATAAATGCACGCGTCCCCGGCCGGGTCGGCGGCCGGGTCGGCGCTCGTTAGCATGTATTAGCTCTGGAATTGCCACAGTTATCCAAGTGGCTTTGGAGCGATCAAAGGAACCATAACTGATTTAATGAGCCATTCGCAGTTTCACTGTACCGGCCGTGTGCACTTAGACCTGCATGGCTTAATCTTTGAGACAAGCATATGCTACTGGCAGGATCAACCAGGTAGCCGCCACTCTGTCCGGGAGAGGGGGACGGGACGGGCCGGGCCCGGGGGGTCGTTCTGACTTAGAGGCGTTCGGTCAAAACCCCACCCCGCTACCCGAACCCTAACCCGTCTCTCACCCCGGGCGGGGGGACGACTCGAGGAAAAGGGGGGTGGCCGCTGAATCGCGGCCGTCACTGGGGAAAGCGTGCAGAGACGGCGGCGGGGAGGACGAACGAGTCGGGCGGGAGACGTGATAACGGGCCTGGGCCCGAAAACCGCCTCCGAAACCCGCCCGTCCGCCCCGGTCCCGCCGCCGCGACGGACCTCCGAGGCTGACCGGCCGTCTGAGTCTCCCTGGGTCGGAGCGCCCGCGAGGGGCTTCCTCCGAGAAAAATGAAGCGCTTCGCGGGGAGGTGCGCGATGCCCAAGGCGGCCGTCTCCGGCCGGGCATAAAGGCCTGCCCCCGGCGCTTCTCTCTGTCCCATCGATCAGAAACGCGGCGCGCCCCCCATACCGATGCCTTCTCGCCGGGTCCGAGGAGCGGGCGCGCGCGCCCCCCGGACCACCCGGAGCCTTCGTTCGTTCGCATACAACCGCCACCGGCACCCCCTCTCAGCGCCGGTGGTGTCTGGGCCGAGGCTCACCCTGCCTCGCTTCGTTTCCTCCGGTTCTTCCCAGACTCAACCTCTCTCCTACAATACCGCGATGGCCAGATTTTGTGGTTTCTGCGCTCACCACCCCCCACCAGGGATGACCCATGCCCAGGACGGGTGACCCCTCTGGGCCTTGGGAAACCGATCACCGCGCTGCTGGTTCTCAGACCAACACCTCAAATTACTCGACTTAGTGCGCGGGACTTATTGGTTCTTGGTGTAGTTTTGACACTTAGTGCGTGGGACTTATTGGTTCTTGGTGTTTTTTTTGACACTTAGTGCGTGGGACTTATTGGTTCTTGGTGATTTTCTGACACTTAGTCATTTTTTCAGCAGACTTATTGGTTCTTGGTGATTTTTGACACTTAGTCATTTTTTCAGCAGACTTATTGGTTCTTGGTGATTTTTGACACTTAGTCTCTGGGACTTATTGGTTCTTGGTGATTTTTGACACTTAGTCATTTTTTCAGCAGACTTATTGGTTCTTGGTGATTTTTGACACTTAGTCTCTGGGACTTATTGGTTCTTGGTGATTTTTGACACTTAGTCATTTTTTCAGCAGACTTATTGGTTCTTGGTGATTTTTGACACTTAGTCTCTGGGACTTATTGGTTCTTAGTGATTTTCAACACTTAGTCATTTTTTCAGCAGACTTATTGGTTCTTGGTGATTTTTGACACTTAGTCATTTTTTCAGCAGACTTATTGGTTCTTGGTGATTTTTGACACTTAGTCATTTTTTCAGCAGACTTATTGGTTCTTGGTGATTTTTGACACTTAGTCTCTGGGACTTATTGGTTCTTAGTGATTTTCAACACTTAGTCATTTTTTCAGCAGACTTATTGGTTCTTGGTGATTTTTGACACTTAGTCTCCGGGACTTATTGTTTTTTGGTGATTTTCAACACTTAGTCTCTGGGACTTATTGGTTCTTGGTGATTTTAATACTTTGCACGTAAAGTCACGAAACTCGGCTCTCCCGCCGCCCAGAGACCCAGGGCCGGTCTCGTTCGAACCGGGGTAACTGCCTCGATGTACCCTGAAAATTTCACGCCGTTTCGCCCTGCCTTCGCGGAGCAATTCGCCAAAAACCATCGGGCGCTTCACAAAATGGCGGGAGCCCGAGAGGCTCCGTTTTCGGCAGACTTTCGCTCATAACTCGGGAACCCAAAGACCCAGAGCGCTCAAACTCGGGTGAAATGCTCCTCTCCCGGCCCTTGCCCGAACACATCCTTCCCGGGCCTCGGGGAGCACCCCCCCCGGATCGCGGATCGCGGGGGTCCCGATCTTCCGTGGCCTCTAGCGCCCGAATCCCGCCTCCCCGGACCGAGTGCCCGGGCCCGTTGGAAAGGCCCCGGCCCACTCTCTCCGGGGACGCACGCCCCAGCCCTCCAGACCCCGCCGTTCCCGAGATATAAGCCCAAAAAGGTTTACGTTGCGCCGCGTATAACTCGGGACCCCCGGGGGCCCGGACAACGGGGACGGCGCCGTTCGCTGCAGACCCCCGAGACCTTCCACCGACCCGAGATTCAGAATTTTTCGCCGCGCCGTTCCCGAGATATAAGCCCCCAACCGTACCGCAGACTTATTGGTTCTTGGTGATTTTCAACACTTAGTCATTTTTTCAGCAGACTTATTGGTTCTTGGTGATTTTCGACACTTAGTCATTTTTTCAGCAGACTTATTGGTTCTTGGTGATTTTTGACACTTAGTCTCTGGGACTTATTGGTTCTTGGTGATTTTCAACACTTAGTCATTTTTTCAGCAGACTTATTGGTTCTTGGTGATTTTCAACACTTAGTCATTTTTTCAGCAGACTTATTGGTTCTTAGTGATTTTCAACACTTAGTCATTTTTTCAGCAGACTTATTGGTTCTTAGTGATTTTCAACACTTAGTCATTTTTTCAGCAGACTTATTGGTTCTTAGTGATTTTCAACACTTAGTCATTTTTTCAGCAGACTTATTGGTTCTTAGTGATTTTCAACACTTAGTCATTTTTTCAGCAGACTTATTGGTTCTTGGTGATTTTCAACACTTAGTCATTTTTTCAGCAGACTTATTGGTTCTTGGTGATTTTTGACACTTAGTCATTTTTTCAGCAGACTTATTGGTTCTTAGTGATTTTCAACACTTAGTCATTTTTTCAGCAGACTTATTGGTTCTTGGTGATTTTCAACACTTAGTCATTTTTTCAGCAGACTTATTGGTTCTTGGTGATTTTTGACACTTAGTCATTTTTTCAGCAGACTTATTGGTTCTTGGTGATTTTCAACACTTAGTCTCCGGGACTTATTGGTTCTTGGTGATTTTCAACACTTAGTCATTTTTTCAGCAGACTTATTGGTTCTTGGTGATTTTCAACACTTAGTCTCCGGGACTTATTGGTTCTTGGTGATTTTCAACACTTAGTCATTTTTTCAGCAGACTTATTGGTTCTTGGTGATTTTCAACACTTAGTCTCTGGGACTTATTGGTTCTTAGTGATTTTTGACACTTAGTCATTTTTTCAGCAGACTTATTGGTTCTTGGGGATTTTCAACACTTAGTCTCTGGGACTTATTGGTTCTTGGTGATTTTTGACACTTAGTCATTTTTTCAGCAGACTTATTGGTTCTTGGTGATTTTTGACACTTAGTCTCTGGGACTTATTGGTTCTTAGTGATTTTTGACACTTAGTCATTTTTTCAGCAGACTTATTGGTTCTTGGTGATTTTTGACACTTAGTCATTTTTTCAGCAGACTTATTGGTTCTTAGTGATTTTCAACACTTAGTCATTTTTTCAGCAGACTTATTGGTTCTTGGTGATTTTCAACACTTAGTCTCCGGGACTTATTGGTTCTTGGTGATTTTCAACACTTAGTCATTTTTTCAGCAGACTTATTGGTTCTTGGTGATTTTCAACACTTAGTCTCCGGGACTTATTGGTTCTTGGTGATTTTCAACACTTAGTCATTTTTTCAGCAGACTTATTGGTTCTTGGTGATTTTCAACACTTAGTCTCTGGGACTTATTGGTTCTTAGTGATTTTTGACACTTAGTCATTTTTTCAGCAGACTTATTGGTTCTTGGTGATTTTCAACACTTAGTCTCTGGGACTTATTGGTTCTTGGTGATTTTTGACACTTAGTCATTTTTTCAGCAGACTTATTGGTTCTTGGTGATTTTCAACACTTAGTCATTTTTTCAGCAGACTTATTGGTTCTTGGTGATTTTTGACACTTAGTCTCTGGGACTTATTGGTTCTTAGTGATTTTTGACACTTAGTCATTTTTTCAGCAGACTTATTGGTTCTTGGTGATTTTTGACACTTAGTCATTTTTTCAGCAGACTTATTGGTTCTTGGTGATTTTCAACACTTAGTCATTTTTTCAGCAGACTTATTGGTTCTTGGTGATTTTTGACACTTAGTCTCTGGGACTTATTGGTTCTTAGTGATTTTCAACACTTAGTCATTTTTTCAGCAGACTTATTGGTTCTTGGTGATTTTTGACACTTAGTCTCTGGGACTTATTGGTTCTTGGTGATTTTTGACACTTAGTCTCTGGGACTTATTGGTTCTTAGTGATTTTCAACACTTAGTCATTTTTTCAGCAGACTTATTGGTTCTTGGTGATTTTTGACACTTAGTGCGTGGGACTTATTGGTTCTTGGTGATTTTCAACACTTAGTCATTTTTTCAGCAGACTTATTGGTTCTTGGTGATTTTTGACACTTAGTCTCTGGGACTTATTGGTTCTTAGTGATTTTCAACACTTAGTCATTTTTTCAGCAGACTTATTGGTTCTTGGTGATTTTCAACACTTAGTCATTTTTTCAGCAGACTTATTGTTTTTTGGTGATTTTCAACACTTAGTCTCTGGGACTTATTGGTTCTTGGTGATTTTAATACTTTGCACGTAAAGTCACGAAACTCGGCTCTCCCGCCGCCCAGAGACCCAGGGCCGGTCTCGTTCGAACCGGGGTAACTGCCTCGATGTACCCTGAAAATTTCACGCCGTTTCGCCCTGCCTTCGCGGAGCAATTCGCCAAAAACCATCGGGCGCTTCACAAAATGGCGGGAGCCCGAGAGGCTCCGTTTTCGGCAGACTTTCGCTCATAACTCGGGAACCCAAAGACCCAGAGCGCTCAAACTCGGGTGAAATGCTCCTCTCCCGGCCCTTGCCCGAACACATCCTTCCCGGGCCTCGGGGAGCACCCCCCCCGGATCGCGGATCGCGGGGGTCCCGGTCTTCCGTGGCCTCTAGCGCCCGAATCCCGCCTCCCCGGACCGAGTGCCCGGGCCCGTTGGAAAGGCCCCGGCCCACTCTCTCCGGGGACGCACGCCCCAGCCCTCCAGACCCCGCCGTTCCCGAGATATAAGCCCAAAAAGGTTTACGTTGCGCCGCGTATAACTCGGGACCCCCGGGGGCCCGGACCACGGGGACGGCGCCGTTCGCTGCAGACCCCCGAGACCTTCCACCGACCCGAGATTCAGAATTTTTCGCCGCGCCGTTCCCGAGATATAAGCCCCCAACCGTGCCGCCTGGTACGCGGAGGAACTTGGAACACTTTAAAAATCCATATCTCGGGGACCCGTGGAGCTATCCTCACAGGCCCGGCCTCATTTTAACCGTGCTAACCCCAGCTTACTTGGGTATAAATTTGGAGTCATTACACCCTACCTCCGTGGAGATATGAGTCAAAAACCACCGCGCGTCGCAGGTCACCAGCCCCGCGCTGAGGGTTTTAAAAATTCATATCTCGGGGACCCGTGGAGCTATTCTCCCAGGTCTGGGCTCAGTTTAACCGTACTAACCCCTTCTTATTAGGGAATAAATTTGGAGTCCCTACCCCGTACCTCCGTGGAGATAGAAATAAAAAACCACCGCGCGTCGCAGGTCACCAGCCCCGCGATGAGGGTTTTAAAAATTCATATCTCGGGGACCCGTGGAGCTATTCTCCCAGGCCAGGGCTCATTTTAACCGTACTAACCCCACCTTACTCGGGTATAAATTTGGAGTCCCTACCCCCTACCTCCGTGGAGATATGAGTCAAAAACCACCGCGCGTCGCAGGTCACCAGCCCCACGCTGAGGGCTTTAAAAATTCATTTCTCGGGGACCCGTGGAGCTATTCTCCCAGGCCCGGGCTCATTTCAACCGTGCTAACCCCACCTTACTTGGGTATGAATTTGGAGTCCCTAGCCCCTACCTCCGTGGAGATATCTGTCAAAAACCACCGCGCGTCGCAGGTCACCAGCCCCGCGCTGAGGGCTTTAAAAATTCATATCTCGGGGACCCGTGGAGCTAGCCTCCCAGGCCCGGGCTCATTTTAACCGTACTAACCCCACCTTACTTGGGTACAAATATGGAGTCACTACCCCCTACCTCCGTGGAGATATGAGTCAAAAACCACCGCGCGTCGCAGGTCACCAGCCCCGCGCTGAGGGTTTTAAAAATTCATATCTCGGGGACCCGTGGAGCTATTCTCCCAGGCCCGGGCTCATTTTAACCGTACTAACCCCACCTTACTTGGGTACAAATATGGAGTCACTACCCCCTACCTCCGTGGAGATATGAGTCAAAAACCACCGCGCGTCGCAGGTCACCAGCCCCGCGCTGAGGGCTTTAAAAATTCATATCTCGGGGACCCGTGGAGCTATTCTCCCAGGCCCGGGCTCATTTTAACCGTGCTAACCCCACCTTACTTGGGTACAAATATGGAGTCACTGCCCCCTACCTCCGTGGAGATATCAGTCGAAAACCACCCCGCCTTACAGCTCTCCAGCCCCGCACTGGGGACTTTAAAAAATTCATTTCTCGGGGACCCGTGGAGCTATTCTCCCAGGACAGGGCTCATTTTAACCGTGCTAACCCCACCTTACTTGGGTACAAATATGGAGTCACTGCCCCCTACCTCCGTGGAGATATCAGTCGAAAACCACCCCGCCTTACAGCTCTCCAGCCCCGCGCTGGGGACTTTAAAAAATTCATTTCTCGGGGACCCGTGGAGCTATTCTCCCAGGACAGGGCTCATTTTAACCGTGCTAACCCCACCTTACTTGGGTACAAATATGGAGTCACTGCCCCCTACCTCCGTGGAGATATCAGTCGAAAACCACCCCGCCTTACAGCTCTCCAGCTCCGCGCTGGGGACTTTAAAAAATTCATTTCTCGGGGACCCGTGGAGCTATTCTCCCAGGACAGGGCTCATTTTAACCGTACTAACCCCACCTTACTTGGGTACAAATATGGAGTCACTACCCCCTACCTCCGAGGAGATATCTGTCAAAAACCACCGCGCGTCGCAGGTCACCAGCCCCGCGCTGAGGGCTTTAAAAATCCATATCTCGGGGACCCATTAGGCAATCCTCCCAGGCCTGGGCTCATTTTAACCGTGCTAACCCCACCTTACTTGGGTACAAATATGGAGTCACTACCCCCTACCTCCGGGGAGATATGAGTCAAAAACCACCCCGCGTTGCAGGTCACCAGCCCCGCGCTGAGGGCTTTAAAAATCCATATCTCGGGGACCCATTAGGCAATCCTCCCAGGTCTGGGCTCATTTTAACCGTACTAACCCCACCTTACTTGGGTACAAATATGGAGTCACTACCCCCTACCTCCGAGGAGATATCTGTCAAAAACCACCGCGCGTCGCAGGTCACCAGCCCCGCGCTGAGGGCTTTAAAAATCCATATCTCGGGGACCCATTAGGCAATCCTCCCAGGCCTGGGCTCATTTTAACCGTGCTAACCCCACCTTACTTGGGTACAAATATGGAGTCACTGCCCCCTACCTCCGTGGAGATATCAGTCGAAAACCACCCCGCCTTACAGCTCTCCAGCCCCGCGCTGGGGACTTTAAAAAATTCATTTCTCGGGGACCCGTGGAGCTATTCTCCCAGGACAGGGCTCATTTTAACCGTACTAACCCCACCTTACTTGGGTACAAATATGGAGTCACTACCCCCTACCTCCGAGGAGATATCTGTCAAAAACCACCGCGCGTCGCAGGTCACCAGCCCCGCGCTGAGGGCTTTAAAAATCCATATCTCGGGGACCCATTAGGCAATCCTCCCAGGCCTGGGCTCATTTTAACCGTGCTAACCCCACCTTACTTGGGTACAAATATGGAGTCACTACCCCCTACCTCCGGGGAGATATGAGTCAAAAACCACCCCGCGTTGCAGGTCACCAGCCCCGCGCTGAGGGCTTTAAAAATTCATATCTCGGGGACCCATTAGGCAATCCTCCCAGGTCTGGGCTCATTTTAACCGTACTAACCCCACCTTACTTGGGTACAAATATGGAGTCACTGCCCCCTACCTCCGTGGAGATATCAGTCGAAAACCACCCCGCCTTACAGCTCTCCAGCCCCGCGCTGGGGACTTTAAAAAATTCATTTCTCGGGGACCCGTGGAGCTATTCTCCCAGGACAGGGCTCATTTTAACCGTGCTAACCCCACCTTACTTGGGTACAAATATGGAGTCACTACCCCCTACCTCCGGGGAGATATGAGTCAAAAACCACCGCGCGTTGCAGGTCACCAGCCCCGCGCTGAGGGCTTTAAAAATTCATATCTCGGGGACCCGTGGAGCTAGCCTCCCAGGCCCGGGCTCATTTTAACCGTACTAACCCCACCTTACTTGGGTACAAATATGGAGTCACTACCCCCTACCTCCGGGGAGATATCTGTCAAAAACCACCGCGCGTCGCAGGTCACCAGCCCCGCGCTGAGGGCTTTAAAAATCCATATCTCGGGGACCCATTAGGCAATCCTCCCAGGCCTGGGCTCATTTTAACCGTGCTAACACCACCTTACTTGGGTATGAATTTGGAGTCCCTACCCCCTACCTCCGTGGAGATATGAGTCAAAAACCACCGCGCGTCGCAGGTCACCAGCTCCGTGCTGCAGACTTTGAAAATTCATATCTCGGGGACCCATTAGGCTATCCACCCAGGCCCGGCTTCATTTCAACCGT
>JBBHEA010000036.1:47500-57500 GCA_038088235.1 Zacco platypus | reverse complement strand
CCGGGTGAGCTTTCCCGTGTTGAGTCAAATTAAGCCGCAGGCTCCACTCCTGGTGGTGCCCTTCCGTCAATTCCTTTAAGTTTCAGCTTTGCAACCATACTCCCCCCGGAACCCAAAGACTCGTGGTTTCCCGCACGCTGCCCGGCGGGTCATGGGAATAACGCCGCCGGATCGCGGGTCGGCATCGTTTACGGTCGGAACTACGACGGTATCTGATCGTCTTCGAACCTCCGACTTTCGTTCTTGATTAATGAAAACATTCTTGGCAAATGCTTTCGCTCTCGTCCGTCTTGCGCCGGTCCAAGAATTTCACCTCTAGCGGCGCAATACGAATGCCCCCGGCCGTCCCTCTCAATCATGGCCCCGGGTTCCAGAAACCCACAAAATAGAACCGGAGTCCTATTCCATTATTCCTAGCTGCGGTATTCAGCGGCGACGGGTGGCCTGCTTTGAACACTCTAATTTTTTCAAAGTAAACGCTTCGGGCCCCGGACCGGACACCCAGCTAAGGGCATCCGGGGGGCGCCGTGAGGCAGGGTCCGGGACAGGCGGTGGCTCGCCTCGCGGCGGACCGCCAGCCCACTCCCGAGATCCAACTACGAGCTTTTTAACTGCAGCAACTTTAGTATACGCTATTGGAGCTGGAATTACCGCGGCTGCTGGCACCAGACTTGCCCTCCAATGGGTCCTCGCCCATGGGTTTAGGATACGCTCATTCCAATTACAGGGCCTCGAAAGAGACCTGTATTGTTATTTTTCGTCACTACCTCTCCGTGTCGGAAATGGGTAATTTGCGCGCCTGCTGCCTTCCTTGGATGTGGTAGCCGTTTCTCAGGCTCCCTCTCCGGAATCGAACCCTGATTCCCCGTTACCCGTGGTCACCATGGTAGGCGCCGAACGTACCATCGAAAGTTGATAGGGCAGACATTCGAAAGAGTCGTCGCCGCCGCGGAGGGCGCGCGATCGGCCCGAGGTTATCTAGAGTCACCAAAGCGGCCGGGACGGCGAGGGCGGACCCCCGCCGCACCCGCGTGGGTTTTGGCACTGATAAATGCACGCGTCCCCGGCCGGGTCGGCGGCCGGGTCGGCGCTCGTTAGCATGTATTAGCTCTGGAATTGCCACAGTTATCCAAGTGGCTTTGGAGCGATCAAAGGAACCATAACTGATTTAATGAGCCATTCGCAGTTTCACTGTACCGGCCGTGTGCACTTAGACCTGCATGGCTTAATCTTTGAGACAAGCATATGCTACTGGCAGGATCAACCAGGTAGCCGCCACTCTGTCCGGGAGAGGGGGACGGGACGGGCCGGGCCCGGGGGGTCGTTCTGACTTAGAGGCGTTCGGTCAAAACCCCACCCCGCTACCCGAACCCTAACCCGTCTCTCACCCCGGGCGGGGGGACGACTCGAGGAAAAGGGGGGTGGCCGCTGAATCGCGGCCGTCACTGGGGAAAGCGTGCAGAGACGGCGGCGGGGAGGACGAACGAGTCGGGCGGGAGACGTGATAACGGGCCTGGGCCCGAAAACCGCCTCCGAAACCCGCCCGTCCGCCCCGGTCCCGCCGCCGCGACGGACCTCCGAGGCTGACCGGCCGTCTGAGTCTCCCTGGGTCGGAGCGCCCGCGAGGGGCTTCCTCCGAGAAAAATGAAGCGCTTCGCGGGGAGGTGCGCGATGCCCAAGGCGGCCGTCTCCGGCCGGGCATAAAGGCCTGCCCCCGGCGCTTCTCTCTGTCCCATCGATCAGAAACGCGGCGCGCCCCCCATACCGATGCCTTCTCGCCGGGTCCGAGGAGCGGGCGCGCGCGCCCCCCGGACCACCCGGAGCCTTCGTTCGTTCGCATACAACCGCCACCGGCACCCCCTCTCAGCGCCGGTGGTGTCTGGGCCGAGGCTCACCCTGCCTCGCTTCGTTTCCTCCGGTTCTTCCCAGACTCAACCTCTCTCCTACAATACCGCGATGGCCAGATTTTGTGGTTTCTGCGCTCACCACCCCCCACCAGGGATGACCCATGCCCAGGACGGGTGACCCCTCTGGGCCTTGGGAAACCGATCACCGCGCTGCTGGTTCTCAGACCAACACCTCAAATTACTCGACTTAGTGCGCGGGACTTATTGGTTCTTGGTGTAGTTTTGACACTTAGTGCGTGGGACTTATTGGTTCTTGGTGTTTTTTTTGACACTTAGTGCGTGGGACTTATTGGTTCTTGGTGATTTTCTGACACTTAGTCATTTTTTCAGCAGACTTATTGGTTCTTGGTGATTTTTGACACTTAGTCATTTTTTCAGCAGACTTATTGGTTCTTGGTGATTTTCAACACTTAGTCATTTTTTCAGCAGACTTATTGGTTCTTGGTGATTTTTGACACTTAGTGCGTGGGACTTATTGGTTCTTGGTGATTTTCAACACTTAGTCATTTTTTCAGCAGACTTATTGGTTCTTGGTGATTTTTGACACTTAGTCATTTTTTCAGCAGACTTATTGGTTCTTGGTGATTTTTGACACTTAGTGCGTGGGACTTATTGGTTCTTGGTGATTTTCAACACTTAGTCATTTTTTCAGCAGACTTATTGGTTCTTGGTGATTTTTGACACTTAGTGCGTGGGACTTATTGGTTCTTGGTGATTTTCAACACTTAGTCATTTTTTCAGCAGACTTATTGGTTCTTGGTGATTTTTGACACTTAGTCATTTTTTCAGCAGACTTATTGGTTCTTGGTGATTTTCAACACTTAGTGCGTGGGACTTATTGGTTCTTGGTGATTTTCAACACTTAGTCATTTTTTCAGCAGACTTATTGGTTCTTGGTGATTTTTGACACTTAGTCATTTTTTCAGCAGACTTATTGGTTCTTGGTGATTTTCGACACTTAGTGCGTGGGACTTATTGGTTCTTGGTGATTTTCAACACTTAGTCATTTTTTCAGCAGACTTATTGGTTCTTGGTGATTTTTGACACTTAGTCATTTTTTCAGCAGACTTATTGGTTCTTGGTGATTTTTGACACTTAGTGCGTGGGACTTATTGGTTCTTGGTGATTTTCAACACTTAGTCATTTTTTCAGCAGACTTATTGGTTCTTGGTGATTTTTGACACTTAGTCATTTTTTCAGCAGACTTATTGGTTCTTGGTGATTTTTGACACTTAGTGCGTGGGACTTATTGGTTCTTGGTGATTTTCAACACTTAGTCATTTTTTCAGCAGACTTATTGGTTCTTGGTGATTTTTGACACTTAGTCATTTTTTCAGCAGACTTATTGGTTCTTGGTGATTTTTGACACTTAGTGCGTTGGACTTATTGGTTCTTGGTGATTTTCAACACTTAGTCATTTTTTCAGCAGACTTATTGGTTCTTGGTGATTTTTGACACTTAGTCTCTGGGACTTATTGGTTCTTGGTGATTTTCAACACTTAGTCATTTTTTCAGCAGACTTATTGGTTCTTGGTGATTTTTGACACTTAGTCTCTGGGACTTATTGGTTCTTGGTGATTTTTGACACTTAGTCATTTTTTCAGCAGACTTATTGGTTCTTGGTGATTTTTGACACTTAGTCTCTGGGACTTATTGGTTCTTGGTGATTTTTGACACTTAGTCATTTTTTCAGCAGACTTATTGGTTCTTGGTGATTTTTGACACTTAGTCTCTGGGACTTATTGGTTCTTGGTGATTTTCAACACTTAGTCATTTTTTCGGCAAACTTATTGGTTCTTGGTGATTTTTGACACTTAGTCTCCGGGACTTATTGGTTCTTATGCTCCATTAATACTTTGCACGTAAAGTCACGAAACTCGGCTCTCCCGCCGCCCAGAGACCCAGGGCCGGTCTCGTTCGAACCGGGGTAACTGCCTCGATGTACCCTGAAAATTTCACGCCGATTCGCCCTGCCTTCGCGGAGCTATTCGCCAAAAACCATCGGGCGCTTCACAAAATGGCGGGCGCCCGAGAGGCTCCGTTTTCGGCAGACTTTCGCTCATAACTCGGGAACCCAAAGACCCAGAGCGCTCAAACTCGGGTGAAATGCTCCTCTCCCGGCCCTTGCCCGAACACATCCTTCCCGGGCCTCGGGGAGCACCCCCCCCGGATCGCGAATCGCGGGGGTCCCGATCTTCCGTGGCCTCTAGCGCCCGAATCCCGCCTCCCCGGACCGAGTGCCCGGGCCCGTTGGAAAGGCCCCGGCCCACTCTCTCCGGGGACGCCCGCCCCAGCCCTCCAGACCCCGCCGTTCCCGAGATATAAGCCCAAAAAGGTTTACGTTGCGCTGCGTATAACTCGGGACCCCCTGGGGCCCGGACCACGGGGACGGCGCCGTTCGCTGCAGACCCCCGAGACCTTCCACCGACCCGAGATTCAGAATTTTTCGCCGCGCCGTTCCCGAGATATAAGCCCCCAACCGTACCGCAGACTTATTGGTTCTTGGTGATTTTTGACACTTAGTCTCCGGGACTTATTGGTTCTTGGTGATTTTCAACACTTAGTCATTTTTTCAGCAGACTTATTGGTTCTTGGTGATTTTCAACACTTAGTCTCTGGGACTTATTGGTTCTTGGTGATTTTTGACACTTAGTCTCCGGGACTTATTGGTTCTTGGTGATTTTCAACACTTAGTCATTTTTTCAGCAGACTTATTGGTTCTTGGTGATTTTCAACACTTAGTCTCTGGGACTTATTGGTTCTTGGTGATTTTCAACACTTAGTCATTTTTTCAGCAGACTTATTGGTTCTTGGTGATTTTTGACACTTAGTCATTTTTTCAGCAGACTTATTGGTTCTTGGTGATTTTTGACACTTAGTCATTTTTTCAGCAGACTTATTGGTTCTTGGTGATTTTCAACACTTAGTCATTTTTTCAGCAGACTTATTGGTTCTTGGTGATTTTCAACACTTAGTCTCTGGGACTTATTGGTTCTTGGTGATTTTCAACACTTAGTCATTTTTTCAGCAGACTTATTGGTTCTTGGTGATTTTCAACACTTAGTCATTTTTTCAGCAGACTTATTGGTTCTTGGTGATTTTTGACACTTAGTCATTTTTTCAGCAGACTTATTGGTTCTTGGTGATTTTCAACACTTAGTCTCTGGGACTTATTGGTTCTTGGTGATTTTCAACACTTAGTCATTTTTTCAGCAGACTTATTGGTTCTTGGTGATTTTTGACACTTAGTCATTTTTTCAGCAGACTTATTGGTTCTTGGTGATTTTCAACACTTAGTCTCTGGGACTTATTGGTTCTTGGTGATTTTCAACACTTAGTCATTTTTTCAGCAGACTTATTGGTTCTTGGTGATTTTTGACACTTAGTCATTTTTTCAGCAGACTTATTGGTTCTTGGTGATTTTCGACACTTAGTCATTTTTTCAGCAGACTTATTGGTTCTTGGTGATTTTTGACACTTAGTCTCTGGGACTTATTGGTTCTTAGTGATTTTCAACACTTAGTCATTTTTTCAGCAGACTTATTGGTTCTTGGTGATTTTTGACACTTAGTCTCTGGGACTTATTGGTTCTTAGTGATTTTCAACACTTAGTCATTTTTTCAGCAGACTTATTGGTTCTTGGTGATTTTTGACACTTAGTCTCTGGGACTTATTGGTTCTTGGTGATTTTTGACACTTAGTCATTTTTTCAGCAGACTTATTGGTTCTTAGTGATTTTCAACACTTAGTCATTTTTTCAGCAGACTTATTGGTTCTTGGTGATTTTTGACACTTAGTCTCTGGGACTTATTGGTTCTTAGTGATTTTCAACACTTAGTCATTTTTTCAGCAGACTTATTGGTTCTTGGTGATTTTTGACACTTAGTCTCTGGGACTTATTGGTTCTTAGTGATTTTCAACACTTAGTCATTTTTTCAGCAGACTTATTGGTTCTTGGTGATTTTCGACACTTAGTCTCTGGGACTTATTGGTTCTTGGTGATTTTCAACACTTAGTCATTTTTTCAGCAGACTTATTGGTTCTTGGTGATTTTTGACACTTAGTCTCTGGGACTTATTGGTTCTTAGTGATTTTCAACACTTAGTCATTTTTTCAGCAGACTTATTGGTTCTTGGTGATTTTCAACACTTAGTCTCTGGGACTTATTGGTTCTTGGTGATTTTAATACTTTGCACGTAAAGTCACGAAACTCGGCTCTCCCGCCGCCCAGAGACCCAGGGCCGGTCTCGTTCGAACCGGGGTAACTGCCTCGATGTACCCTGAAAATTTCACGCCGTTTCGCCCTGCCTTCGCGGAGCAATTCGCCAAAAACCATCGGGCGCTTCACAAAATGGCGGGAGCCCGAGAGGCTCCGTTTTCGGCAGACTTTCGCTCATAACTCGGGAACCCAAAGACCCAGAGCGCTCAAACTCGGGTGAAATGCTCCTCTCCCGGCCCTTGCCCGAACACATCCTTCCCGGGCCTCGGGGAGCACCCCCCCCGGATCGCGGATCGCGGGGGTCCCGGTCTTCCGTGGCCTCTAGCGCCCGAATCCCGCCTCCCCGGACCGAGTGCCCGGGCCCGTTGGAAAGGCCCCGGCCCACTCTCTCCGGGGACGCACGCCCCAGCCCTCCAGACCCCGCCGTTCCCGAGATATAAGCCCAAAAAGGTTTACGTTGCGCCGCGTATAACTCGGGACCCCCGGGGGCCCGGACCACGGGGACGGCGCCGTTCGCTGCAGACCCCCGAGACCTTCCACCGACCCGAGATTCAGAATTTTTCGCCGCGCCGTTCCCGAGATATAAGCCCCCAACCGTGCCGCCTGGTACGCGGAGGAACTTGGAACACTTTAAAAATCCATATCTCGGGGACCCGTGGAGCTATCCTCACAGGCCCGGCCTCATTTTAACCGTGCTAACCCCAGCTTACTTGGGTATAAATTTGGAGTCATTACACCCTACCTCCGTGGAGATATGAGTCAAAAACCACCGCGCGTCGCAGGTCACCAGCCCCGCGCTGAGGGCTTTAAAAATTCATATCTCGGGGACCCGTGGAGCTATTCTCCCAGGTCTGGGCTCATTTTAACCGTGCTAACCCCACCTTACTTGGGTATAAATTTGGAGTCATTACACCCTACCTCCGTGGAGATATGAGTCAAAAACCACCGCGCGTCGCAGGTCACCAGCCCCGCGCTGAGGGCTTTAAAAATTCATATCTCGGGGACCCGTGGAGCTATTCTCCCAGGCCAGGGCTCATTTTAACCGTACTAACCCCTTCTTATTAGGGAATAAATTTGGAGTCCCTACCCCGTACCTCCGTGGAGATAGAAATAAAAAACCACCGCGCGTCGCAGGTCACCAGCCCCGCGATGAGGGCTTTAAAAATTCATATCTCGGGGACCCGTGGAGCTAGCCTCCCAGGCCCGGGCTCATTTTAACCGTACTAACCCCACCTTACTTGGGTACAAATATGGAGTCACTACCCCCTACCTCCGTGGAGATATGAGTCAAAAACCACCGCGCGTCGCAGGTCACCAGCCCCGCGCTGAGGGCTTTAAAAATTCATATCTCGGGGACCCGTGGAGCTATTCTCCCAGGCCCGGGCTCATTTTAACCGTGCTAACCCCACCTTACTTGGGTACAAATATGGAGTCACTGCCCCCTACCTCCGTGGAGATATCAGTCGAAAACCACCCCGCCTTACAGCTCTCCAGCCCCGCGCTGGGGACTTTAAAAAATTCATTTCTCGGGGACCCGTGGAGCTATTCTCCCAGGACAGGGCTCATTTTAACCGGGCTAACCCCACCTTACTTGGGTACAAATATGGAGTCACTGCCCCCTACCTCCGTGGAGATATCAGTCGAAAACCACCCCGCCTTACAGCTCTCCAGCCCCGCGCTGGGGACTTTAAAAAATTCATTTCTCGGGGACCCGTGGAGCTATTCTCCCAGGACAGGGCTCATTTTAACCGTGCTAACCCCACCTTACTTGGGTACAAATATGGAGTCACTGCCCCCTACCTCCGTGGAGATATCAGTCGAAAACCACCCCGCCTTACAGCTCTCCAGCCCCGCGCTGGGGACTTTAAAAAATTCATTTCTCGGGGACCCGTGGAGCTATTCTCCCAGGACAGGGCTCATTTTAACCGTGCTAACCCCACCTTACTTGGGTACAAATATGGAGTCACTACCCCCTACCTCCGAGGAGATATCTGTCAAAAACCACCGCGCGTCGCAGGTCACCAGCCCCGCCCTGAGGGCTTTAAAAATCCATATCTCGGGGACCCATTAGGCAATCCTCCCAGGCCTGGGCTCATTTTAACCGTGCTAACCCCACCTTACTTGGGTACAAATATGGAGTCACTACCCCCTACCTCCGTGGAGATATGAGTCAAAAACCACCGCGCGTCGCAGGTCACCAGCCCCGCGATGAGGGTTTTAAAAATTCATTTCTCGGGGACCCGTGGAGCTATTCTCCCAGGCCAGGGCTCATTTTAACCGTGCTAACCCCACCTTACTTGGGTACAAATATGGAGTCACTGCCCCCTACCTCCGTGGAGATATCAGTCGAAAACCACCCCGCCTTACAGCTCTCTAGCCCCGCGCTGGGGACTTTAAAAAATTCATTTCTCGGGGACCCGTGGAGCTATTCCCCCAGGACAGGGCTCATTTTAACCGTGCTAACCCCACCTTACTTGGGTACAAATATGGAGTCACTACCCCCTACCTCCGTGGAGATATGAGTCAAAAACCACCGCGCGTCGCAGGTCACCAGCCCCGCGCTGAGGGTTTTAAAAATTCATATCTCGGGGACCCGTGGAGCTATTCTCCCAGGCCCGGGCTCATTTTAACCGTACTAACCCCACCTTACTTGGGTACAAATATGGAGTCACTACCCCCTACCTCCGTGGAGATATGAGTCAAAAACCACCGCGCGTCGCAGGTCACCAGCCCCGCGCTGAGGGCTTTAAAAATTCATATCTCGGGGACCCGTGGAGCTATTCTCCCAGGCCCGGGCTCATTTTAACCGTGCTAACCCCACCTTACTTGGGTACAAATATGGAGTCACTACCCCCTACCTCCGGGGAGATATGAGTCAAAAACCACCGCGCGTCGCAGGTCACCAGCCCCGCGCTGAGGGCTTTAAAAATTCATATCTCGGGGACCCGTGGAGCTATTCTCCCAGGCCCGGGCTCATTTTAACCGTACTAACCCCACCTTACTTGGGTACAAATATGGAGTCCCTACCCCCTACCTCCGTGGAGATATGAGTCAAAAACCACCGCGCGTCGCAGGTCACCAGCCCCGCGCTGAGGGCTTCAAAAATCCATATCTCGGGGACCCATTAGGCAATCCTCCCAGGCCTGGGCTCATTTTAACCGTGCTAACCCCACCTTACTTGGGTACAAATATGGAGTCATTACACCCTACCTCCGTGGAGATATGAGTCAAAAACCACCGCGCGTCGCAGGTCACCAGCCCCGCGCTGAGGGTTTTAAAAATTCATATCTCGGGGACCCGTGGAGCTATTCTCCCAGGTCTGGGCTCATTTTAACCGTGCTAACCCCAGCTTACTTGGGTATAAATTTGGAGTCATTACACCCTACCTCCGTGGAGATATGAGTCAAAAACCACCGCGCGTCGCAGGTCACCAGCCCCGTGCTGCAGACTTTAAAAATCCATATCTCGGGGACCCATTAGGCAATCCTCCCAGGCCTGGGCTCATTTTAACCGTGCTAACCCCACCTTACTTGGGTACAAATATGGAGTCACTACCCCCTACCTCCGGGGAGATATGAGTCAAAAACCGCCCCGCGTTGCAGGTCACCAGCCCCGCGCTGAGGGCTTTAAAAATTCATATCTCGGGGACCCGTGGAGCTAGCCTCCCAGGCCCGGGCTCATTTTAACCGTACTAACCCCACCTTACTTGGGTACAAATATGGAGTCACTACCCCCTACCTCCGGGGAGATATCTGTCAAAAACCACCGCGCGTCGCAGGTCACCAGCCCCGCGCTGAGGGCTTTAAAAATCCATATCTCGGGGACCCATTAGGCAATCCTCCCAGGCCTGGGCTCATTTTAACCGTGCTAACCC
>JBBHEA010000036.1:32500-40000 GCA_038088235.1 Zacco platypus | reverse complement strand
GTTGGACGCCGACCGCGCGGGGCCGCGTAACTATTTAGCATGCCGGAATCTCGTTCGTTATCGGAATGAACCAGACAAATCGCTCCACCAACTAAGAACGGCCATGCACCACCACCCACAGAATCGAGAAAGAGCTATCAATCTGTCAATCCTTTCCGTGTCCGGGCCGGGTGAGCTTTCCCGTGTTGAGTCAAATTAAGCCGCAGGCTCCACTCCTGGTGGTGCCCTTCCGTCAATTCCTTTAAGTTTCAGCTTTGCAACCATACTCCCCCCGGAACCCAAAGACTCGTGGTTTCCCGCACGCTGCCCGGCGGGTCATGGGAATAACGCCGCCGGATCGCGGGTCGGCATCGTTTACGGTCGGAACTACGACGGTATCTGATCGTCTTCGAACCTCCGACTTTCGTTCTTGATTAATGAAAACATTCTTGGCAAATGCTTTCGCTCTCGTCCGTCTTGCGCCGGTCCAAGAATTTCACCTCTAGCGGCGCAATACGAATGCCCCCGGCCGTCCCTCTCAATCATGGCCCCGGGTTCCAGAAACCCACAAAATAGAACCGGAGTCCTATTCCATTATTCCTAGCTGCGGTATTCAGCGGCGACGGGTGGCCTGCTTTGAACACTCTAATTTTTTCAAAGTAAACGCTTCGGGCCCCGGACCGGACACCCAGCTAAGGGCATCCGGGGGGCGCCGTGAGGCAGGGTCCGGGACAGGCGGTGGCTCGCCTCGCGGCGGACCGCCAGCCCACTCCCGAGATCCAACTACGAGCTTTTTAACTGCAGCAACTTTAGTATACGCTATTGGAGCTGGAATTACCGCGGCTGCTGGCACCAGACTTGCCCTCCAATGGGTCCTCGCCCATGGGTTTAGGATACGCTCATTCCAATTACAGGGCCTCGAAAGAGACCTGTATTGTTATTTTTCGTCACTACCTCTCCGTGTCGGAAATGGGTAATTTGCGCGCCTGCTGCCTTCCTTGGATGTGGTAGCCGTTTCTCAGGCTCCCTCTCCGGAATCGAACCCTGATTCCCCGTTACCCGTGGTCACCATGGTAGGCGCCGAACGTACCATCGAAAGTTGATAGGGCAGACATTCGAAAGAGTCGTCGCCGCCGCGGAGGGCGCGCGATCGGCCCGAGGTTATCTAGAGTCACCAAAGCGGCCGGGACGGCGAGGGCGGACCCCCGCCGCACCCGCGTGGGTTTTGGCACTGATAAATGCACGCGTCCCCGGCCGGGTCGGCGGCCGGGTCGGCGCTCGTTAGCATGTATTAGCTCTGGAATTGCCACAGTTATCCAAGTGGCTTTGGAGCGATCAAAGGAACCATAACTGATTTAATGAGCCATTCGCAGTTTCACTGTACCGGCCGTGTGCACTTAGACCTGCATGGCTTAATCTTTGAGACAAGCATATGCTACTGGCAGGATCAACCAGGTAGCCGCCACTCTGTCCGGGAGAGGGGGACGGGACGGGCCGGGCCCGGGGGGTCGTTCTGACTTAGAGGCGTTCGGTCAAAACCCCACCCCGCTACCCGAACCCTAACCCGTCTCTCACCCCGGGCTGGGGGACGACTCGAGGAAAAGGGGGGTGGCCGCTGAATCGCGGCCGTCACTGGGGAAAGCGTGCAGAGACGGCGGCGGGGAGGACGAACGAGTCGGGCGGGAGACGTGATAACGGGCCTGGGCCCGAAAACCGCCTCCGAAACCCGCCCGTCCGCCCCGGTCCCGCCGCCGCGACGGACCTCCGAGGCTGACCGGCCGTCTGAGTCTCCCTGGGTCGGAGCGCCCGCGAGGGGCTTCCTCCGAGAAAAATGAAGCGCTTCGCGGGGAGGTGCGCGATGCCCAAGGCGGCCGTCTCCGGCCGGGCATAAAGGCCTGCCCCCGGCGCTTCTCTCTGTCCCATCGATCAGAAACGCGGCGCGCCCCCCATACCGATGCCTTCTCGCCGGGTCCGAGGAGCGGGCGCGCGCGCCCCCCGGACCACCCGGAGCCTTCGTTCGTTCGCATACAACCGCCACCGGCACCCCCTCTCAGCGCCGGTGGTGTCTGGGCCGAGGCTCACCCTGCCTCGCTTCGTTTCCTCCGGTTCTTCCCAGACTCAACCTCTCTCCTACAATACCGCGATGGCCAGATTTTGTGGTTTCTGCGCTCACCACCCCCCACCAGGGATGACCCATGCCCAGGACGGGTGACCCCTCTGGGCCTTGGGAAACCGATCCCCGCGCTGCTGGTTCTCAGACCAACACCTCAAATTACTCGACTTAGTGCGCGGGACTTATTGGTTCTTGGTGTAGTTTTGACACTTAGTGCGTGGGACTTATTGGTTCTTGGTGTTTTTTTTGACACTTAGTGCGTGGGACTTATTGGTTCTTGGTGATTTTCTGACACTTAGTCATTTTTTCAGCAGACTTATTGGTTCTTGGTGATTTTTGACACTTAGTCATTTTTTCAGCAGACTTATTGGTTCTTGGTGATTTTTGACACTTAGTCTCTGGGACTTATTGGTTCTTGGTGATTTTCAACACTTAGTCATTTTTTCAGCAGACTTATTGGTTCTTGGTGATTTTCAACACTTAGTCATTTTTTCAGCAGACTTATTGGTTCTTGGTGATTTTCAACACTTAGTGCGTGGGACTTATTGGTTCTTGGTGATTTTCAACACTTAGTCATTTTTTCAGCAGACTTATTGGTTCTTGGTGATTTTTGACACTTAGTGCGTGGGACTTATTGGTTCTTGGTGATTTTCAACACTTAGTCATTTTTTCAGCAGACTTATTGGTTCTTGGTGATTTTTGACACTTAGTCTCTGGGACTTATTGGTTCTTGGTGATTTTCGACACTTAGTCATTTTTTCAGCAGACTTATTGGTTCTTGGTGATTTTTGACACTTAGTCTCTGGGACTTATTGGTTCTTGGTGATTTTTGACACTTAGTCATTTTTTCAGCAGACTTATTGGTTCTTGGTGATTTTTGACACTTAGTCTCTGGGACTTATTGGTTCTTGGTGATTTTCAACACTTAGTCATTTTTTCAGCAGACTTATTGGTTCTTGGTGATTTTTGACACTTAGTCTCTGGGACTTATTGGTTCTTGGTGATTTTCAACACTTAGTCATTTTTTCAGCAGACTTATTGGTTCTTGGTGATTTTCAACACTTAGTCATTTTTTCAGCAGACTTATTGGTTCTTGGTGATTTTCAACACTTAGTGCGTGGGACTTATTGGTTCTTGGTGATTTTCAACACTTAGTCATTTTTTCAGCAGACTTATTGGTTCTTGGTGATTTTTGACACTTAGTGCGTGGGACTTATTGGTTCTTGGTGATTTTCAACACTTAGTCATTTTTTCAGCAGACTTATTGGTTCTTGGTGATTTTTGACACTTAGTCTCTGGGACTTATTGGTTCTTGGTGATTTTCAACACTTAGTCATTTTTTCAGCAGACTTATTGGTTCTTGGTGATTTTTGACACTTAGTCTCTGGGACTTATTGGTTCTTGGTGATTTTCAACACTTAGTCATTTTTTCAGCAGACTTATTGGTTCTTGGTGATTTTTGACACTTAGTCTCTGGGACTTATTGGTTCTTGGTGATTTTCAACACTTAGTCATTTTTTCAGCAGACTTATTGGTTCTTGGTGATTTTTGACACTTAGTCTCTGGGACTTATTGGTTCTTGGTGATTTTCGACACTTAGTCATTTTTTCAGCAGACTTATTGGTTCTTGGTGATTTTTGACACTTAGTCTCTGGGACTTATTGGTTCTTGGTGATTTTTGACACTTAGTCATTTTTTCAGCAGACTTATTGGTTCTTGGTGATTTTTGACACTTAGTCTCTGGGACTTATTGGTTCTTGGTGATTTTCAACACTTAGTCATTTTTTCGGCAAACTTATTGGTTCTTGGTGATTTTTGACACTTAGTCTCCGGGACTTATTGGTTCTTATGCTCCATTAATACTTTGCACGTAAAGTCACGAAACTCGGCTCTCCCGCCGCCCAGAGACCCAGGGCCGGTCTCGTTCGAACCGGGGTAACTGCCTCGATGTACCCTGAAAATTTCACGCCGTTTCGCCCTGCCTTCGCGGAGCAATTCGCCAAAAACCATCGGGCGCTTCACAAAATGGCGGGAGCCCGAGAGGCTCCGTTTTCGGCAGACTTTCGCTCATAACTCGGGAACCCAAAGACCCAGAGCGCTCAAACTCGGGTGAAATGCTCCTCTCCCGGCCCTTGCCCGAACACATCCTTCCCGGGCCTCGGGGAGCACCCCCCCCGGATCGCGGATCGCGGGGGTCCCGATCTTCCGTGGCCTCTAGCGCCCGAATCCCGCCTCCCCGGACCGAGTGCCCGGGCCCGTTGGAAAGGCCCCGGCCCACTCTCTCCGGGGACGCACGCCCCAGCCCTCCAGACCCCGCCGTTCCCGAGATATAAGCCCAAAAAGGTTTACGTTGCGCCGCGTATAACTCGGGACCCCCGGGGGCCCGGACAACGGGGACGGCGCCGTTCGCTGCACACCCCCGAGACCTTCCACCGACCCGAGATTCAGAATTTTTCGCCGCGCCGTTCCCGAGATATAAGCCCCCAACCGTGCCGCCTGGTACGCGGAGGAACTTGGAACACTTTAAAAATCCATATCTCGGGGACCCGTGGAGCTATCCTCACAGGCCCGGCCTCATTTTAACCGTGCTAACCCCAGCTTACTTGGGTATAAATTTGGAGTCATTACACCCTACCTCCGTGGAGATATGAGTCAAAAACCACCGCGCGTCGCAGGTCACCAGCCCCGCGCTGAGGGCTTTAAAAATTCATATCTCGGGGACCCGTGGAGCTATTCTCCCAGGCCAGGGCTCATTTTAACCGTACTAACCCCTTCTTATTAGGGAATAAATTTGGAGTCATTACACCCTACCTCCGTGGAGATATGAGTCAAAAACCACCGCGCGTCGCAGGTCACCAGCCCCGCGATGAGGGTTTTAAAAATTCATATCTCGGGGACCCGTGGAGCTATTCTCCCAGGCCCGGGCTCATTTTAACCGTACTAACCCCACCTTACTTGGGTACAAATATGGAGTCACTACCCCCTACCTCCGTGGAGATATGAATCAAAAACCACCCCGCGTCGCAGGTCACCAGCCCCGCGCTGAGGGCTTTAAAAATTCATATCTCGGGGACCCGTGGAGCTATTCTCCCAGGCCCGGGCTCATTTTAACCGTGATAACCCCACCTTACTTGGGTATAAATTTGGAGTCCCTACCCCCTACCTCCGTGGAGATATGAGTCAAAAACCACCGCGCGTCGCAGGTCACCAGCCCCGCGCTGAGGGCTTTAAAAATCCATATCTCGGGGACCCATTAGGCAATCCTCCCAGGCCTGGGCTCATTTTAACCGTACTAACCCCACCTTACTTGGGTACAAATATGGAGTCACTGCCCCCTACCTCCGTGGAGATATCAGTCGAAAACCACCCCGCCTTACAGCTCTCCAGCCCCGCGCTGGGGACTTTAAAAAATTCATTTCTCGGGGACCCGTGGAGCTATTCTCCCAGGACAGGGCTCATTTTAACCGTGCTAACCCCACCTTACTTGGGTACAAATATGGAGTCACTACCCCCTACCTCCGGGGAGATATGAGTCAAAAACCACCGCGCGTCGCAGGTCACCAGTCCGGCGCTGAGGGCTTTAAAAATTCATATCTCGGGGACCCGTGGAGCTATTCTCCCAGGCCCGGGCTCATTTTAACCGTACTAACCCCACTTTACTTGGGTACAAATATGGAGTCACTACCCCCTACCTCCGGGGAGATATGAGTCAAAAACCACCGCGCGTCGCAGGTCACCAGCCCCGTGCTGCAGACTTTAAAAATCCATATCTCGGGGACCCATTAGGCAATCCTCCCAGGCCTGGGCTCATTTTAACCGTGCTAACCCCACCTTACTTGGGTACAAATATGGAGTCACTACCCCCTACCTCCGGGGAGATATGAGTCAAAAACCACCGCGCGTCGCAGGTCACCAGCCCCGCGCTGAGGGCTTTAAAAATTCATATCTCGGGGACCCGTGGAGCTATTCTCCCAGGCCCGGGCTCATTTTAACCGTACTAACCCCACCTTACTTGGGTACAAATATGGAGTCCCTACCCCCTACCTCCGTGGAGATATGAGTCAAAAACCACCGCGCGTCGCAGGTCACCAGCCCCGTGCTGCAGACTTTAAAAATCCATATCTCGGGGACCCATTAGGCAATCCTCCCAGGCCTGGGCTCATTTTAACCGTGCTAACCCCACCTTACTTGGGTACAAATATGGAGTCACTACCCCCTACCTCCGGGGAGATATGAGTCAAAAACCGCCCCGCGTTGCAGGTCACCAGCCCCGCGCTGAGGGCTTTAAAAATTCATATCTCGGGGACCCGTGGAGCTAGCCTCCCAGGCCCGGGCTCATTTTAACCGTACTAACCCCACCTTACTTGGGTACAAATATGGAGTCACTACCCCCTACCTCCGGGGAGATATCTGTCAAAAACCACCGCGCGTCGCAGGTCACCAGCCCCGCGCTGAGGGCTTTAAAAATCCATATCTCGGGGACCCATTAGGCAATCCTCCCAGGCCTGGGCTCATTTTAACCGTGCTAACCCCACCTTACTTGGGTATGAATTTGGAGTCCCTACCCCCTACCTCCGTGGAGATATGAGTCAAAAACCACCGCGCGTCGCAGGTCACCAGCCCCGTGCTGCAGACTTTGAAAATTCATATCTCGGGGACCCATTAGGCTATCCACCCAGGCCTGGCTTCATTTTAACCGGCTTTCCCCCCTCTCACAACGGTATAAATTTGGAGTCCCTACCCCCTACCTCCGTGGAGATATCAGTCGAAAACCACCCCGCCTTACAGCTCTCCAGCCCCGCGCTGGGGACTTTAAAAAAATTCATTTCTCGGGGACCCAGAAGGCTATCCACCCAGGCCCGGCTTCATTTCAACCGTCCTTCCCCCCTCTCACCCCGGTATAAATTTGGAGTCCCTACCCCCTACCTCCGTGGAGATAGAAATAAAAAACCACCCCGCCTTACAGCTCTCCAGCCCCGCGCTGGGGACTTTAAAAAAATTCATTTCTCGGGGACCCAGAAGGCTATCCACCCAGGCCCGGCTTCATTTCAACCGTCCTTCCCCCCTCTCACCCCGGTATAAATTTGGAGTCCCTACCCCCTACCTCCGTGGAGATATCAGTCGAAAACCACCCCGCCTTACAGCTCTCCAGCCCCGCGCTGGGGACTTTAAAAAAATTCATTTCTCGGGGACCCAGAAGGCTATCCACCCAGGCCTGGCTTCATTTTAACCGGCCTTCCCCCCTCTCACAACGGTATAAATTTGGAGTCCCTACCCCCTACCTCCGTGGAGATAGAAATAAAAAACCACCCCGCCTTACAGCTCTCCAGCCCCGCGCTGGGGACTTTAAAAAAATTCATTTCTCGGGGACCCAGAAGGCTATCCTCCCAGGCCCGGCTTCATTTTAA
>JBBHEA010000036.1:15000-22500 GCA_038088235.1 Zacco platypus | reverse complement strand
TCTGGGACTTATTGGTTCTTGGTGATTTTTGACACTTAGTCATTTTTTCAGCAGACTTATTGGTTCTTGGTGATTTTTGACACTTAGTCTCTGGGACTTATTGGTTCTTGGTGATTTTCAACACTTAGTCATTTTTTCAGCAGACTTATTGGTTCTTGGTGATTTTTGACACTTAGTCTCTGGGACTTATTGGTTCTTGGTGATTTTCAACACTTAGTCATTTTTTCAGCAGACTTATTGGTTCTTGGTGATTTTCAACACTTAGTCATTTTTTCAGCAGACTTATTGGTTCTTGGTGATTTTCAACACTTAGTGCGTGGGACTTATTGGTTCTTGGTGATTTTCAACACTTAGTCATTTTTTCAGCAGACTTATTGGTTCTTGGTGATTTTTGACACTTAGTGCGTGGGACTTATTGGTTCTTGGTGATTTTCAACACTTAGTCATTTTTTCAGCAGACTTATTGGTTCTTGGTGATTTTTGACACTTAGTCTCTGGGACTTATTGGTTCTTGGTGATTTTCAACACTTAGTCATTTTTTCAGCAGACTTATTGGTTCTTGGTGATTTTTGACACTTAGTCTCTGGGACTTATTGGTTCTTGGTGATTTTCAACACTTAGTCATTTTTTCAGCAGACTTATTGGTTCTTGGTGATTTTTGACACTTAGTCTCTGGGACTTATTGGTTCTTGGTGATTTTCAACACTTAGTCATTTTTTCAGCAGACTTATTGGTTCTTGGTGATTTTTGACACTTAGTCTCTGGGACTTATTGGTTCTTGGTGATTTTCGACACTTAGTCATTTTTTCAGCAGACTTATTGGTTCTTGGTGATTTTTGACACTTAGTCTCTGGGACTTATTGGTTCTTGGTGATTTTTGACACTTAGTCATTTTTTCAGCAGACTTATTGGTTCTTGGTGATTTTTGACACTTAGTCTCTGGGACTTATTGGTTCTTGGTGATTTTCAACACTTAGTCATTTTTTCGGCAAACTTATTGGTTCTTGGTGATTTTTGACACTTAGTCTCCGGGACTTATTGGTTCTTATGCTCCATTAATACTTTGCACGTAAAGTCACGAAACTCGGCTCTCCCGCCGCCCAGAGACCCAGGGCCGGTCTCGTTCGAACCGGGGTAACTGCCTCGATGTACCCTGAAAATTTCACGCCGATTCGCCCTGCCTTCGCGGAGCTATTCGCCAAAAACCATCGGGCGCTTCACAAAATGGCGGGCGCCCGAGAGGCTCCGTTTTCGGCAGACTTTCGCTCATAACTCGGGAACCCAAAGACCCAGAGCGCTCAAACTCGGGTGAAATGCTCCTCTCCCGGCCCTTGCCCGAACACATCCTTCCCGGGCCTCGGGGAGCACCCCCCCCGGATCGCGAATCGCGGGGGTCCCGATCTTCCGTGGCCTCTAGCGCCCGAATCCCGCCTCCCCGGACCGAGTGCCCGGGCCCGTTGGAAAGGCCCCGGCCCACTCTCTCCGGGGACGCCCGCCCCAGCCCTCCAGACCCCGCCGTTCCCGAGATATAAGCCCAAAAAGGTTTACGTTGCGCTGCGTATAACTCGGGACCCCCTGGAGCCCGGACCACGGGGACGGCGCCGTTCGCTGCAGACCCCCGAGACCTTCCACCGACCCGAGATTCAGAATTTTTCGCCGCGCCGTTCCCGAGATATAAGCCCCCAACCGTACCGCAGACTTATTGGTTCTTGGTGATTTTCAACACTTAGTCATTTTTTCAGCAGACTTATTGGTTCTTAGTGATTTTTGACACTTAGTCATTTTTTCAGCAGACTTATTGGTTCTTGGTGATTTTCAACACTTAGTCATTTTTTCAGCAGACTTATTGGTTCTTGGTGATTTTTGACACTTAGTCTCTGGGACTTATTGGTTCTTGGTGATTTTCAACACTTAGTCATTTTTTCAGCAGACTTATTG
Organism: Zacco platypus; assembly: GCA_038088235.1. Taxonomy (NCBI): domain Eukaryota; kingdom Metazoa; phylum Chordata; class Actinopteri; order Cypriniformes; family Xenocyprididae; genus Zacco; species Zacco platypus. The sequence continues at coordinate 20,562 of JBBHEA010000036.1, read as the reverse complement.
GTTCTTGGTGATTTTTGACACTTAGTCTCTGGGACTTATTGGTTCTTAGTGATTTTCAACACTTAGTCATTTTTTCAGCAGACTTATTGGTTCTTGGTGATTTTCAACACTTAGTCATTTTTTCAGCAGACTTATTGGTTCTTGGTGATTTTCAACACTTAGTCATTTTTTCAGCAGACTTATTGGTTCTTGGTGATTTTTGACACTTAGTCATTTTTTCAGCAGACTTATTGGTTCTTGGTGATTTTCAACACTTAGTCATTTTTTCAGCAGACTTATTGGTTCTTGGTGATTTTTGACACTTAGTCATTTTTTCAGCAGACTTATTGGTTCTTGGTGATTTTCAACACTTAGTCTCTGGGACTTATTGGTTCTTGGTGATTTTCAACACTTAGTCATTTTTTCAGCAGACTTATTGGTTCTTGGTGATTTTTGACACTTAGTCATTTTTTCAGCAGACTTATTGGTTCTTGGTGATTTTTGACACTTAGTCATTTTTTCAGCAGACTTATTGGTTCTTGGTGATTTTTGACACTTAGTCTCTGGGACTTATTGGTTCTTAGTGATTTTCAACACTTAGTCATTTTTTCAGCAGACTTATTGGTTCTTGGTGATTTTTGACACTTAGTCTCTGGGACTTATTGGTTCTTAGTGATTTTCAACACTTAGTCATTTTTTCAGCAGACTTATTGGTTCTTGGTGATTTTTGACACTTAGTCTCTGGGACTTATTGGTTCTTGGTGATTTTTGACACTTAGTCATTTTTTCAGCAGACTTATTGGTTCTTAGTGATTTTCAACACTTAGTCATTTTTTCAGCAGACTTATTGGTTCTTGGTGATTTTTGACACTTAGTCTCTGGGACTTATTGGTTCTTAGTGATTTTCAACACTTAGTCATTTTTTCAGCAGACTTATTGGTTCTTGGTGATTTTTGACACTTAGTCTCTGGGACTTATTGGTTCTTAGTGATTTTCAACACTTAGTCATTTTTTCAGCAGACTTATTGGTTCTTGGTGATTTTCGACACTTAGTCTCTGGGACTTATTGGTTCTTGGTGATTTTCAACACTTAGTCATTTTTTCAGCAGACTTATTGGTTCTTGGTGATTTTTGACACTTAGTCTCTGGGACTTATTGGTTCTTAGTGATTTTCAACACTTAGTCATTTTTTCAGCAGACTTATTGGTTCTTGGTGATTTTCAACACTTAGTCTCTGGGACTTATTGGTTCTTGGTGATTTTAATACTTTGCACGTAAAGTCACGAAACTCGGCTCTCCCGCCGCCCAGAGACCCAGGGCCGGTCTCGTTCGAACCGGGGTAACTGCCTCGATGTACCCTGAAAATTTCACGCCGTTTCGCCCTGCCTTCGCGGAGCAATTCGCCAAAAACCATCGGGCGCTTCACAAAATGGCGGGAGCCCGAGAGGCTCCGTTTTCGGCAGACTTTCGCTCATAACTCGGGAACCCAAAGACCCAGAGCGCTCAAACTCGGGTGAAATGCTCCTCTCCCGGCCCTTGCCCGAACACATCCTTCCCGGGCCTCGGGGAGCACCCCCCCCGGATCGCGGATCGCGGGGGTCCCGGTCTTCCGTGGCCTCTAGCGCCCGAATCCCGCCTCCCCGGACCGAGTGCCCGGGCCCGTTGGAAAGGCCCCGGCCCACTCTCTCCGGGGACGCACGCCCCAGCCCTCCAGACCCCGCCGTTCCCGAGATATAAGCCCAAAAAGGTTTACGTTGCGCCGCGTATAACTCGGGACCCCCGGGGGCCCGGACCACGGGGACGGCGCCGTTCGCTGCAGACCCCCGAGACCTTCCACCGACCCGAGATTCAGAATTTTTCGCCGCGCCGTTCCCGAGATATAAGCCCCCAACCGTGCCGCCTGGTACGCGGAGGAACTTGGAACACTTTAAAAATCCATATCTCGGGGACCCGTGGAGCTATCCTCACAGGCCCGGCCTCATTTTAACCGTGCTAACCCCAGCTTACTTGGGTATAAATTTGGAGTCATTACACCCTACCTCCGTGGAGATATGAGTCAAAAACCACCGCGCGTCGCAGGTCACCAGCCCCGCGCTGAGGGTTTTAAAAATTCATATCTCGGGGACCCGTGGAGCTATTCTCCCAGGCCAGGGCTCATTTTAACCGTGCTAACCCCAGCTTACTTGGGTATAAATTTGGAGTCATTACACCCTACCTCCGTGGAGATATGAGTCAAAAACCACCGCGCGTCGCAGGTCACCAGCCCCGCGATGAGGGTTTTAAAAATTCATATCTCGGGGACCCGTGGAGCTATTCTCCCAGGCCCGGGCTCATTTTAACCGTACTAACCCCTTCTTATTAGGGAATAAATTTGGAGTCCCTACCCCGTACCTCCGTGGAGATAGAAATAAAAAACCACCGCGCGTCGCAGGTCACCAGCCCCGAACTGAGGGCTTTAAAAATCCATATCTCGGGGACCCGTGGAGCTATTCTCCCAGGCCCGGGCTCATTTCAACCGTGCTAACCCCACCTTACTTGGGTACAAATATGGAGTCACTGCCCCCTACCTCCGTGGAGATATCAGTCGAAAACCACCCCGCCTTACAGCTCTCCAGCCCCGCGCTGGGGACTTTAAAAAATTCATTTCTCGGGGACCCGTGGAGCTATTCTCCCAGGCCAGGGCTCATTTTAACCGTGCTAACCCCACCTTACTTGGGTACAAATATGGAGTCACTGCCCCCTACCTCCGTGGAGATATCAGTCGAAAACCACCCCGCCTTACAGCTCTCCAGCCCCGCGCTGGGGACTTTAAAAAATTCATTTCTCGGGGACCCGTGGAGCTATTCTCCCAGGCCAGGGCTCATTTTAACCGTGCTAACCCCACCTTACTTGGGTACAAATATGGAGTCACTGCCCCCTACCTCCGTGGAGATATCAGTCGAAAACCACCCCGCCTTACAGCTCTCCAGCCCCGCGCTGGGGACTTTAAAAAATTCATTTCTCGGGGACCCGTGGAGCTATTCTCCCAGGACAGGGCTCATTTTAACCGTGCTAACCCCACCTTACTTGGGTACAAATATGGAGTCACTGCCCCCTACCTCCGTGGAGATATCAGTCGAAAACCACCCCGCCTTACAGCTCTCCAGCCCCGCGCTGGGGACTTTAAAAAATTCATTTCTCGGGGACCCGTGGAGCTATTCTCCCAGGCCAGGGCTCATTTTAACCGCGCTAACCCCACCTTACTTGGGTACAAATATGGAGTCACTACCCCCTACCTCCGGGGAGATATGAGTCAAAAACCACCGCGCGTCGCAGGTCACCAGCCCCGCGCTGAGGGCTTTAAAAATTCATATCTCGGGGACCCGTGGAGCTATTCTCCCAGGCCAGGGCTCATTTTAACCGTGCTAACCCCACCTTACTTGGGTACAAATATGGAGTCACTACCCCCTACCTCCGTGGAGATATGAGTCAAAAACCACCGCGCGTCGCAGGTCACCAGCCCCGCGCTGAGGGCTTTAAAAATTCATATCTCGGGGACCCGTGGAGCTATTCTCCCAGGCCCGGGCTCATTTTAACCGTACTAGCCCCACCTTACTTGGGTACAAATATGGAGTCACTACCCCGTACCTCCGTGGAGATAGAAATAAAAAACCACCGCGCGTCGCAGGTCACCAGCCCCGAACTGAGGGCTTTAAAAATCCATATCTCGGGGACCCGTGGAGCTATTCTCCCAGGCCCAGGCTCATTTTAACCGTACTAACCCCACCTTACTTGGGTACAAATATGGAGTCACTACCCCCTACCTCCGGGGAGATATGAGTCAAAAACCGCCCAACGTTGCAGGTCACCAGCCCCGCGCTGAGGGCTTTAAAAATCCATATCTCGGGGACCCCTTAGGCAATCCTCCCAGGCCCGGGCTCATTTTAACCGTGCTAACCCCACCTTACTTGGGTATAAATTTGGAGTCATTACACCCTACCTCCGTGGAGATATGAATCAAAAACCACCCCGCGTTGCAGGTCACCAGCCCCGCGCTGAGGGCTTTAAAAATTCATATCTCGGGGACCCGTGGAGCTATTCTCCCAGGCCCGGGCTCATTTTAACCGTACTAACCCCACTTTACTTGGATATAAATATGGAGTCACTACCCCCTACCTCCGGGGAGATATGAGTCAAAAACCACCGCGCGTCGCAGGTCACCAGCCCCGCGCTGAGGGCTTTAAAAATCCATATCTCGGGGACCCATTAGGCAATCCTCCCAGGCCTGGGCTCATTTTAACCGTGCTAACCCCACCTTACTTGGGTATGAATTTGGAGTCCCTACCCCCTACCTCCGTGGAGATATGAATCAAAAACCACCCCGCGTTGCAGGTCACCAGCCCCGCGCTGAGGGCTTTAAAAATTCATATCTCGGGGACCCGTGGAGCTATTCTCCCAGGCCCGGGCTCATTTTAACCGTACTAACCCCACTTTACTTGGATATAAATATGGAGTCACTACCCCCTACCTCCGGGGAGATATGAGTCAAAAACCACCGCGCGTCGCAGGTCACCAGCCCCGCGCTGAGGGCTTTAAAAATCCATATCTCGGGGACCCATTAGGCAATCCTCCCAGGCCTGGGCTCATTTTAACCGTGCTAACCCCACCTTACTTGGGTATGAATTTGGAGTCCCTACCCCCTACCTCCGTGGAGATATGAGTCAAAAACCACCGCGCGTCGCAGGTCACCAGCCCCGTGCTGCAGACTTTGAAAATTCATATCTCGGGGACCCATTAGGCTATCCACCCAGGCCCGGCTTCATTTCAACCGTGCTAACCCCCTCTCACACCGGTATAAATTTGGAGTCCCTACCCCCTACCTCCGTGGAGATATCAGTCGAAAACCACCCCGCCTTACAGCTCTCCAGCCCCGCGCTGGGGACTTTAAAAAAATTCATTTCTCGGGGACCCAGAAGGCTATCCACCCAGGCCCGGCTTCATTTCAACCGTCCTTCCCCCCTCTCACCCCGGTATAAATTTGGAGTCCCTACCCCCTACCTCCGTGGAGATAGAAATAAAAAACCACCCCGCCTTACAGCTCTCCAGCCCCGCGCTGGGGACTTTAAAAAAATTCATTTCTCGGGGACCCAGAAGGCTATCCACCCAGGCCCGGCTTCATTTCAACCGTCCTTCCCCCCTCTCACCCCGGTATAAATTTGGAGTCCCTACCCCCTACCTCCGTGGAGATATCAGTCGAAAACCACCCCGCCTTACAGCTCTCCAGCCCCGCGCTGGGGACTTTAAAAAAATTCATTTCTCGGGGACCCAGAAGGCTATCCACCCAGGCCTGGCTTCATTTTAACCGGCCTTCCCCCCTCTCACAACGGTATAAATTTGGAGTCCCTACCCCCTACCTCCGTGGAGATAGAAATAAAAAACCACCCCGCCTTACAGCTCTCCAGCCCCGCGCTGGGGACTTTAAAAAAATTCATTTCTCGGGGACCCAGAAGGCTATCCTCCCAGGCCCGGCTTCATTTTAACCGTCCTTCCCCCCTCTCACAACGGTATAAATTTGGAGTCCCTGCCCCCTACCTCCGTGGAGAT
>JBBHEA010000036.1:0-10000 GCA_038088235.1 Zacco platypus | reverse complement strand
CCCCGGCCCACGCCGAGAGAAAACGGTCTTCCGTACGCCACAATTCCCTCGCCCCGCTCGGGGGACGGGGATTCGGCGCTGGGCTCTTCCCTCTTCGCTCGCCGCTACTGAGGGAATCCTTGTTAGTTTCTTTTCCTCCGCTTAGTAATATGCTTAAATTCAGCGGGTCGTCTCGTCTGAACTGAGGTCGCGTGCGGATGGGAAACCCCCCCTCGAGAGCGGGGTGGTTTCGCGGCCGCCTGACGCACCCCCCCGAAGGGGAGAGGAGAGGACTGGCCATGGACGAGAGTTTCGCCACGAAGCGACCCGCCGACTGTGTCCCCCCGGCACCGTCTAACCCCCCGCCTGGCCGGGTGCGAGCGAGGCCCCCACGACGAAGGCCGCCTAACCGGCGGGCAGCGGCCCTCCAGGCGCGGGCGGCGGGCGGCAGAGCCACCGGCAGCCGCGGAGGAGGTCACCCTGACCGCATCGGCGCGACGGCGCGACGCCATCCCCCCGGAGGGGAATACGGAGGCCTCTCCCCGGCCAGGGGAGAGAGAGAGGAGGTAGGGACGGGACGGGTCGCCGGACGGTCTGCACTTAAGAGGACGGAGGGGAGCGGGCCCCCCTGCGAACCTCCAGCCGCGGGTGCTCGCCCGGAGGCGGGCTCCCGATCGATTGCAAAGCGACCCTCAGACAGACGTGGCCCCGGGAGGAACCCGGGGCCGCAAAGTGCGTTCGAAGTGTCGATGATCAATGTGTCCTGCAATTCACATTAGTTCTCGCAGCTGGCTGCGTTCTTCATCGACGCACGAGCCGAGTGATCCACCGCTAAGAGTTGTACTCTTTTTGTTCTGTTTGACAGGGGACTAAACCACGACAGAGAGGTTGGTAAAGAAAATGGGTTTTGCGGCGAGACTCCGGACGGGCGCCAGCGCTCCCCCCGAGAGGGGAGCGGAGGTCATTAAACCCACGGTCCCCTCTCCCCGTAAAGGGGAGAGGAGCCTACGGGTACCCGCCGGGAGGTGACTCTCGACCGCCTCGGTTCACCGAGCGGTTCCTGTCCGGTTCCTACCAAGGGTGGGGCACGCCGGAGCGGCCCCAGGCTCTGGGGAGGTCTGGCCGATTCTCGGGGCCCAGGCCGACCGTTAATGATCCTTCCGCAGGTTCACCTACGGAAACCTTGTTACGACTTTTACTTCCTCTAGATGGTCAAGTTCGATCGTCTTCTCGACAACACCGCCAGGAGCCCGCGAGGAGCCCCGGCGGGGCCGATCCAAGGACCTCACTAAACCACCCAATCGGTAGTAGCGACGGGCGGTGTGTACAAAGGGCAGGGACTTAATCAACGCGAGCTTATGACCCGCGCTTACTGGGAATTCCTCGTTGATGGGAAACAGTTTCAATCCCCAGTCCCAATCACGAGCGGGGTTCAGCGGGTTACCCGCGCCTCTCGGCGCAGGGTAGGCACACGCTGATCCGCCCATTGTGGCGCGCGTGCAGCCCCGGACATCTAAGGGCATCACAGACCTGTTATTGCTCCATCTCGCGTGGCTGAACGCCACTTGTCCCTCTAAGAAGTTGGACGCCGACCGCGCGGGGCCGCGTAACTATTTAGCATGCCGGAATCTCGTTCGTTATCGGAATGAACCAGACAAATCGCTCCACCAACTAAGAACGGCCATGCACCACCACCCACAGAATCGAGAAAGAGCTATCAATCTGTCAATCCTTTCCGTGTCCGGGCCGGGTGAGCTTTCCCGTGTTGAGTCAAATTAAGCCGCAGGCTCCACTCCTGGTGGTGCCCTTCCGTCAATTCCTTTAAGTTTCAGCTTTGCAACCATACTCCCCCCGGAACCCAAAGACTCGTGGTTTCCCGCACGCTGCCCGGCGGGTCATGGGAATAACGCCGCCGGATCGCGGGTCGGCATCGTTTACGGTCGGAACTACGACGGTATCTGATCGTCTTCGAACCTCCGACTTTCGTTCTTGATTAATGAAAACATTCTTGGCAAATGCTTTCGCTCTCGTCCGTCTTGCGCCGGTCCAAGAATTTCACCTCTAGCGGCGCAATACGAATGCCCCCGGCCGTCCCTCTCAATCATGGCCCCGGGTTCCAGAAACCCACAAAATAGAACCGGAGTCCTATTCCATTATTCCTAGCTGCGGTATTCAGCGGCGACGGGTGGCCTGCTTTGAACACTCTAATTTTTTCAAAGTAAACGCTTCGGGCCCCGGACCGGACACCCAGCTAAGGGCATCCGGGGGGCGCCGTGAGGCAGGGTCCGGGACAGGCGGTGGCTCGCCTCGCGGCGGACCGCCAGCCCACTCCCGAGATCCAACTACGAGCTTTTTAACTGCAGCAACTTTAGTATACGCTATTGGAGCTGGAATTACCGCGGCTGCTGGCACCAGACTTGCCCTCCAATGGGTCCTCGCCCATGGGTTTAGGATACGCTCATTCCAATTACAGGGCCTCGAAAGAGACCTGTATTGTTATTTTTCGTCACTACCTCTCCGTGTCGGAAATGGGTAATTTGCGCGCCTGCTGCCTTCCTTGGATGTGGTAGCCGTTTCTCAGGCTCCCTCTCCGGAATCGAACCCTGATTCCCCGTTACCCGTGGTCACCATGGTAGGCGCCGAACGTACCATCGAAAGTTGATAGGGCAGACATTCGAAAGAGTCGTCGCCGCCGCGGAGGGCGCGCGATCGGCCCGAGGTTATCTAGAGTCACCAAAGCGGCCGGGACGGCGAGGGCGGACCCCCGCCGCACCCGCGTGGGTTTTGGCACTGATAAATGCACGCGTCCCCGGCCGGGTCGGCGCTCGTTAGCATGTATTAGCTCTGGAATTGCCACAGTTATCCAAGTGGCTTTGGAGCGATCAAAGGAACCATAACTGATTTAATGAGCCATTCGCAGTTTCACTGTACCGGCCGTGTGCACTTAGACCTGCATGGCTTAATCTTTGAGACAAGCATATGCTACTGGCAGGATCAACCAGGTAGCCGCCACTCTGTCCGGGAGAGGGGGACGGGACGGGCCGGGCCCGGGGGGTCGTTCTGACTTAGAGGCGTTCGGTCAAAACCCCACCCCGCTACCCGAACCCTAACCCGTCTCTCACCCCGGGCTGGGGGACGACTCGAGGGAAAGGGGGGTGGCCGCTGAATCGCGGCCGTCACTGGGGAAAGCGTGCAGAGACGGCGGCGGGGAGGACGAACGAGTCGGGCGGGAGACGTGATAACGGGCCTGGGCCCGAAAACCGCCTCCGAAACCCGCCCGTCCGCCCCGGTCCCGCCGCCGCGACGGACCTCCGAGGCTGACCGGCCGTCTGAGTCTCCCTGGGTCGGAGCGCCCGCGAGGGGCGTCCTCCGAGAAAAATGAAGCGCTTCGCGGGGAGGTGCGCGATGCCCATGGCGGCCGTCTCCGACCGGGCATAAAGGCCTGCCCCCGGCGCTTCTCTCTGTCCCATCGATCAGAAACGCGGCGCGCCCCCCATACCGATGCCTTCTCGCCGGGTCCGAGGAGCGGGCGCGCGCGCCCCCCGGACCACCCGGAGCCTTCGTTCGTTCGCATACAACCGCCACCGGCACCCCCTCTCAGCGCCGGTGGTGTCTGGGCCGAGGCTCACCCTGCCTCGCTTCGTTTCCTCCGGTTCTTCCCAGACTCAACCTCTCTCCTACAATACCGCGATGGCCAGATTTTGTGGTTTCTGCGCTCACCACCCCCCACCAGGGATGACCCATGCCCAGGACGGGTGACCCCTCTGGGCCTTGGGAAACCGATCACCGCGCTGCTGGTTCTCAGACCAACACCTCAAATTACTCGACTTAGTGCGCGGGACTTATTGGTTCTTGGTGTAGTTTTGACACTTAGTGCGTGGGACTTATTGGTTCTTGGTGTTTTTTTTGACACTTAGTGCGTGGGACTTATTGGTTCTTGGTGATTTTCTGACACTTAGTCATTTTTTCAGCAGACTTATTGGTTCTTGGTGATTTTTGACACTTAGTCATTTTTTCAGCAGACTTATTGGTTCTTGGTGATTTTTGACACTTAGTCTCTGGGACTTATTGGTTCTTGGTGATTTTCAACACTTAGTCATTTTTTCAGCAGACTTATTGGTTCTTGGTGATTTTCAACACTTAGTCATTTTTTCAGCAGACTTATTGGTTCTTGGTGATTTTTGACACTTAGTCTCTGGGACTTATTGGTTCTTGGTGATTTTCAACACTTAGTCATTTTTTCAGCAGACTTATTGGTTCTTGGTGATTTTTGACACTTAGTCTCTGGGACTTATTGGTTCTTGGTGATTTTCGACACTTAGTCATTTTTTCAGCAGACTTATTGGTTCTTGGTGATTTTTGACACTTAGTCTCTGGGACTTATTGGTTCTTGGTGATTTTTGACACTTAGTCATTTTTTCAGCAGACTTATTGGTTCTTGGTGATTTTTGACACTTAGTCTCTGGGACTTATTGGTTCTTGGTGATTTTCAACACTTAGTCATTTTTTCGGCAAACTTATTGGTTCTTGGTGATTTTTGACACTTAGTCTCCGGGACTTATTGGTTCTTATGCTCCATTAATACTTTGCACGTAAAGTCACGAAACTCGGCTCTCCCGCCGCCCAGAGACCCAGGGCCGGTCTCGTTCGAACCGGGGTAACTGCCTCGATGTACCCTGAAAATTTCACGCCGATTCGCCCTGCCTTCGCGGAGCTATTCGCCAAAAACCATCGGGCGCTTCACAAAATGGCGGGCGCCCGAGAGGCTCCGTTTTCGGCAGACTTTCGCTCATAACTCGGGAACCCAAAGACCCAGAGCGCTCAAACTCGGGTGAAATGCTCCTCTCCCGGCCCTTGCCCGAACACATCCTTCCCGGGCCTCGGGGAGCACCCCCCCCGGATCGCGGATCGCGGGGGTCCCGATCTTCCGTGGCCTCTAGCGCCCGAGTCCCGCCTCCCCGGACCGAGTGCCCGGGCCCGTTGGAAAGGCCCCGGCCCACTCTCTCCGGGGACGCCCGCCCCAGCCCTCCAGACCCCGCCGTTCCCGAGATATAAGCCCAAAAAGGTTTACGTTGCGCTGCGTATAACTCGGGACCCCCTGGAGCCCGGACCACGGGGACGGCGCCGTTCGCTGCAGACCCCCGAGACCTTCCACCGACCCGAGATTCAGAATTTTTCGCCGCGCCGTTCCCGAGATATAAGCCCCCAACCGTACCGCAGACTTATTGGTTCTTGGTGATTTTCAACACTTAGTCATTTTTTCAGCAGACTTATTGGTTCTTGGTGATTTTTGACACTTAGTCTCTGGGACTTATTGGTTCTTGGTGATTTTCAACACTTAGTCATTTTTTCAGCAGACTTATTGGTTCTTGGTGATTTTTGACACTTAGTCTCTGGGACTTATTGGTTCTTGGTGATTTTCAACACTTAGTCATTTTTTCAGCAGACTTATTGGTTCTTAGTGATTTTTGACACTTAGTCATTTTTTCAGCAGACTTATTGGTTCTTGGTGATTTTCAACACTTAGTCTCTGGGACTTATTGGTTCTTGGTGATTTTCAACACTTAGTCATTTTTTCAGCAGACTTATTGGTTCTTGGTGATTTTTGACACTTAGTCATTTTTTCAGCAGACTTATTGGTTCTTGGTGATTTTCAACACTTAGTCATTTTTTCAGCAGACTTATTGGTTCTTGGTGATTTTTGACACTTAGTCATTTTTTCAGCAGACTTATTGGTTCTTGGTGATTTTTGACACTTAGTCATTTTTTCAGCAGACTTATTGGTTCTTAGTGATTTTTGACACTTAGTCATTTTTTCAGCAGACTTATTGGTTCTTGGTGATTTTTGACACTTAGTCATTTTTTCAGCAGACTTATTGGTTCTTGGTGATTTTCAACACTTAGTCTCTGGGACTTATTGGTTCTTGGTGATTTTCAACACTTAGTCATTTTTTCAGCAGACTTATTGGTTCTTGGTGATTTTTGACACTTAGTCTCTGGGACTTATTGGTTCTTGGTGATTTTCAACACTTAGTCTCTGGGACTTATTGGTTCTTGGTGATTTTCAACACTTAGTCTCTGGGACTTATTGGTTCTTGGTGATTTTTGACACTTAGTCATTTTTTCAGCAGACTTATTGGTTCTTGGTGATTTTTGACACTTAGTCTCTGGGACTTATTGGTTCTTGGTGATTTTCAACACTTAGTCATTTTTTCAGCAGACTTATTGGTTCTTGGTGATTTTTGACACTTAGTCATTTTTTCAGCAGACTTATTGGTTCTTGGTGATTTTTGACACTTAGTCATTTTTTCAGCAGACTTATTGGTTCTTGGTGATTTTTGACACTTAGTCTCCGGGACTTATTGGTTCTTGGTGATTTTCAACACTTAGTCATTTTTTCAGCAGACTTATTGGTTCTTGGTGATTTTTGACACTTAGTCATTTTTTCAGCAGACTTATTGGTTCTTGGTGATTTTTGACACTTAGTGCGTGGGACTTATTGGTTCTTGGTGATTTTCAACACTTAGTCATTTTTTCAGCAGACTTATTGGTTCTTGGTGATTTTCAACACTTAGTGCGTGGGACTTATTGGTTCTTGGTGATTTTCAACACTTAGTCATTTTTTCAGCAGACTTATTGGTTCTTGGTGATTTTTGACACTTAGTCATTTTTTCAGCAGACTTATTGGTTCTTGGTGATTTTTGACACTTAGTCATTTTTTCAGCAGACTTATTGGTTCTTGGTGATTTTCAACACTTAGTCATTTTTTCAGCAGACTTATTGGTTCTTGGTGATTTTCAACACTTAGTCATTTTTTCAGCAGACTTATTGGTTCTTGGTGATTTTTGACACTTAGTCTCTGGGACTTATTGGTTCTTGGTGATTTTCAACACTTAGTCATTTTTTCAGCAGACTTATTGGTTCTTGGTGATTTTCAACACTTAGTGCGTGGGACTTATTGGTTCTTGGTGATTTTCAACACTTAGTCATTTTTTCAGCAGACTTATTGGTTCTTGGTGATTTTTGACACTTAGTCATTTTTTCAGCAGACTTATTGGTTCTTGGTGATTTTTGACACTTAGTGCGTTGGACTTATTGGTTCTTGGTGATTTTCAACACTTAGTCATTTTTTCAGCAGACTTATTGGTTCTTGGTGATTTTTGACACTTAGTCTCTGGGACTTATTGGTTCTTGGTGATTTTCAACACTTAGTCATTTTTTCAGCAGACTTATTGGTTCTTGGTGATTTTTGACACTTAGTCTCTGGGACTTATTGGTTCTTGGTGATTTTCAACACTTAGTCATTTTTTCAGCAGACTTATTGGTTCTTGGTGATTTTTGACACTTAGTCTCTGGGACTTATTGGTTCTTGGTGATTTTCAACACTTAGTCATTTTTTCAGCAGACTTATTGGTTCTTGGTGATTTTCAACACTTAGTGCGTGGGACTTATTGGTTCTTGGTGATTTTCAACACTTAGTCATTTTTTCAGCAGACTTATTGGTTCTTGGTGATTTTTGACACTTAGTCATTTTTTCAGCAGACTTATTGGTTCTTGGTGATTTTTGACACTTAGTGCGTGGGACTTATTGGTTCTTGGTGATTTTCAACACTTAGTCATTTTTTCAGCAGACTTATTGGTTCTTGGTGATTTTCAACACTTAGTGCGTGGGACTTATTGGTTCTTGGTGATTTTCAACACTTAGTCATTTTTTCAGCAGACTTATTGGTTCTTGGTGATTTTTGACACTTAGTCATTTTTTCAGCAGACTTATTGGTTCTTGGTGATTTTTGACACTTAGTCATTTTTTCAGCAGACTTATTGGTTCTTGGTGATTTTCAACACTTAGTCATTTTTTCAGCAGACTTATTGGTTCTTGGTGATTTTCAACACTTAGTCATTTTTTCAGCAGACTTATTGGTTCTTGGTGATTTTTGACACTTAGTCTCTGGGACTTATTGGTTCTTGGTGATTTTCAACACTTAGTCATTTTTTCAGCAGACTTATTGGTTCTTGGTGATTTTTGACACTTAGTCTCTGGGACTTATTGGTTCTTGGTGATTTTCGACACTTAGTCATTTTTTCAGCAGACTTATTGGTTCTTGGTGATTTTTGACACTTAGTCTCTGGGACTTATTGGTTCTTGGTGATTTTTGACACTTAGTCATTTTTTCAGCAGACTTATTGGTTCTTGGTGATTTTTGACACTTAGTCTCTGGGACTTATTGGTTCTTGGTGATTTTCAACACTTAGTCATTTTTTCGGCAAACTTATTGGTTCTTGGTGATTTTTGACACTTAGTCTCCGGGACTTATTGGTTCTTATGCTCCATTAATACTTTGCACGTAAAGTCACGAAACTCGGCTCTCCCGCCGCCCAGAGACCCAGGGCCGGTCTCGTTCGAACCGGGGTAACTGCCTCGATGTACCCTGAAAATTTCACGCCGATTCGCCCTGCCTTCGCGGAGCTATTCGCCAAAAACCATCGGGCGCTTCACAAAATGGCGGGCGCCCGAGAGGCTCCGTTTTCGGCAGACTTTCGCTCATAACTCGGGAACCCAAAGACCCAGAGCGCTCAAACTCGGGTGAAATGCTCCTCTCCCGGCCCTTGCCCGAACACATCCTTCCCGGGCCTCGGGGAGCACCCCCCCCGGATCGCGAATCGCGGGGGTCCCGATCTTCCGTGGCCTCTAGCGCCCGAATCCCGCCTCCCCGGACCGAGTGCCCGGGCCCGTTGGAAAGGCCCCGGCCCACTCTCTCCGGGGACGCCCGCCCCAGCCCTCCAGACCCCGCCGTTCCCGAGATATAAGCCCAAAAAGGTTTACGTTGCGCTGCGTATAACTCGGGACCCCCTGGGGCCCGGACCACGGGGACGGCGCCGTTCGCTGCAGACCCCCGAGACCTTCCACCGACCCGAGATTCAGAATTTTTCGCCGCGCCGTTCCCGAGATATAAGCCCCCAACCGTACCGCAGACTTATTGGTTCTTGGTGATTTTTGACACTTAGTCTCCGGGACTTATTGGTTCTTGGTGATTTTCAACACTTAGTCATTTTTTCAGCAGACTTATTGGTTCTTGGTGATTTTCAACACTTAGTCTCTGGGACTTATTGGTTCTTGGTGATTTTTGACACTTAGTCTCCGGGACTTATTGGTTCTTGGTGATTTTCAACACTTAGTCATTTTTTCAGCAGACTTATTGGTTCTTGGTGATTTTCAACACTTAGTCTCTGGGACTTATTGGTTCTTGGTGATTTTCAACACTTAGTCATTTTTTCAGCAGACTTATTGGTTCTTGGTGATTTTTGACACTTAGTCATTTTTTCAGCAGACTTATTGGTTCTTGGTGATTTTTGACACTTAGTCATTTTTTCAGCAGACTTATTGGTTCTTGGTGATTTTCAACACTTAGTCATTTTTTCAGCAGACTTATTGGTTCTTGGTGATTTTCAACACTTAGTCTCTGGGACTTATTGGTTCTTGGTGATTTTCAACACTTAGTCATTTTTTCAGCAGACTTATTGGTTCTTGGTGATTTTCAACACTTAGTCATTTTTTCAGCAGACTTATTGGTTCTTGGTGATTTTTGACACTTAGTCATTTTTTCAGCAGACTTATTGGTTCTTGGTGATTTTCAACACTTAGTCATTTTTTCAGCAGACTTATTGGTTCTTGGTGATTTTTGACACTTAGTCATTTTTTCAGCAGACTTATTGGTTCTTGGTGATTTTCAACACTTAGTCTCTGGGACTTATTGGTTCTTGGTGATTTTCAACACTTAGTCATTTTTTCAGCAGACTTATTGGTTCTTGGTGATTTTTGACACTTAGTCATTTTTTCAGCAGACTTATTGGTTCTTGGTGATTTTTGACACTTAGTCATTTTTTCAGCAGACTTATTGGTTCTTGGTGATTTTTGACACTTAGTCTCTGGGACTTATTGGTTCTTAGTGATTTTCAACACTTAGTCATTTTTTCAGCAGACTTATTGGTTCTTGGTGATTTTTGACACTTAGTCTCTGGG
>JBBHEA010000035.1:175000-192500 GCA_038088235.1 Zacco platypus | reverse complement strand
TACCCAAGTAAGGTGGTGTTAGCACGGTTAAAATGAGCCCAGGCCTGGGAGGATTGCCTAATGGGTCCCCGAGATATGGATTTTTAAAGCCCTCAGCGCGGGGCTGGTGACCTGCGACGCGCGGTGGTTTTTGACAGATATCTCCCCGGAGGTAGGGGGTAGTGACTCCATATTTGTACCCAAGTAAGGTGGGGTTAGTACGGTTAAAATGAGCCCGGGCCTGGGAGGCTAGCTCCACGGGTCCCCGAGATATGAATTTTTAAAGCCCTCAGCGCGGGGCTGGTGACCTGCAACGCGCGGTGGTTTTTGACTCATATCTCCCCGGAGGTAGGGGGTAGTGACTCCATATTTGTACCCAAGTAAGGTGGGGTTAGCACGGTTAAAATGAGCCCTGTCCTGGGAGAATAGCTCCACGGGTCCCCGAGAAATGAATTTTTTAAAGTCCCCAGCGCGGGGCTGGAGAGCTGTAAGGCGGGGTGGTTTTCGACTGATATCTCCACGGAGGTAGGGGGCAGTGACTCCATATTTGTACCCAAGTAAGGTGGGGTTAGTACGGTTAAAATGAGCCCAGACCTGGGAGGATTGCCTAATGGGTCCCCGAGATATGAATTTTTAAAGCCCTCAGCGCGGGGCTGGTGACCTGCAACGCGGGGTGGTTTTTGACTCATATCTCCCCGGAGGTAGGGGGTAGTGACTCCATATTTGTACCCAAGTAAGGTGGGGTTAGCACGGTTAAAATGAGCCCAGGCCTGGGAGGATTGCCTAATGGGTCCCCGAGATATGGATTTTTAAAGCCCTCAGCGCGGGGCTGGTGACCTGCGACGCGCGGTGGTTTTTGACAGATATCTCCTCGGAGGTAGGGGGTAGTGACTCCATATTTGTACCCAAGTAAGGTGGGGTTAGTACGGTTAAAATGAGCCCTGTCCTGGGAGAATAGCTCCACGGGTCCCCGAGAAATGAATTTTTTAAAGTCCCCAGCGCGGGGCTGGAGAGCTGTAAGGCGGGGTGGTTTTCGACTGATATCTCCACGGAGGTAGGGGGCAGTGACTCCATATTTGTACCCAAGTAAGGTGGGGTTAGCACGGTTAAAATGAGCCCTGTCCTGGGAGAATAGCTCCACGGGTCCCCGAGAAATGAATTTTTTAAAGTCCCCAGTGCGGGGCTGGAGAGCTGTAAGGCGGGGTGGTTTTCGACTGATATCTCCACGGAGGTAGGGGGCAGTGACTCCATATTTGTACCCAAGTAAGGTGGGGTTAGCACGGTTAAAATGAGCCCGGGCCTGGGAGAATAGCTCCACGGGTCCCCGAGATATGAATTTTTAAAGCCCTCAGCGCGGGGCTGGTGACCTGCGACGCGCGGTGGTTTTTGACTCATATCTCCACGGAGGTAGGGGGTAGTGACTCCATATTTGTACCCAAGTAAGGTGGGGTTAGTACGGTTAAAATGAGCCCGGGCCTGGGAGAATAGCTCCACGGGTCCCCGAGATATGAATTTTTAAAACCCTCAGCGCGGGGCTGGTGACCTGCGACGCGCGGTGGTTTTTGACTCATATCTCCACGGCGGTAGGGGGTAGTGACTCCAAATTTATACCCAAGTAAGGTGGGGTTAGCACGGTTAAAATGAGCCCGGGCCTGGGAGGCTAGCTCCACGGGTCCCCGAGATATGGATTTTTGAAGCCCTCAGCGCGGGGCTGGTGCCCTGCGACGCGCGGTGGTTTTTGACAGATATCTCCCCGGAGGTAGGGGGTAGTGACTCCATATTTGTACCCAAGTAAGGTGGGGTTAGTACGGTTAAAATGAGCCCGGCCCTGGGAGAATAGCTCCACGGGTCCCCGAGATATGAATTTTTAAAACCCTCAGCGCGGGGCTGGTGACCTGCGACGCGCGGTGGTTTTTGACTCATATCTCCACGGCGGTAGGGGGTAGTGACTCCAAATTTATACCCAAGTAAGGTGGGGTTAGCACGGTTAAAATGAGCCCGGGCCTGGGAGGCTAGCTCCACGGGTCCCCGAGATATGAATTTTTAAAGCCCTCAGCGCGGGGCTGGTGACCTGCGACGCGCGGTGGTTTATGACTCATATCTCCCCGGAGGTAGGGGGTAGTGACTCCATATTTGTACCCAAGTAAGGTGGGGTTAGTACGGTTAAAATGAGCCATGGCCTGGGAGAATAGCTCCACGGGTCCCCGAGATATGAATTTTTAAAGCCCTCAGCGCGGGGCTGGTGACCTGCGACGCGCGGTGGTTTTTGACTCATATCTCCCCGGAGGTAGGGGGTAGTGACTCCACATTTGTACCCAAGTAAGGTGGGGTTAGTACGGTTAAAATGAGCCCTGGCCTGGGAAGCTAGCTCCACGGGTCCCCGAGATATGAATTTTTAAAGCCCTCAGCGCGGGGCTGGTGCCCTGCGACGCGCGGTGGTTTTTGACAGATATCTCCCCGGAGGTAGGGGGTAGTGACTCCATATTTGTACCCAAGTAAGGTGGGGTTAGTACGGTTAAAATGAGCCCTGGCCTGGGAGAATAGCTCCACGGGTCCCCGAGATATGAATTTTTAAAACCCTCATCGCGGGGCTGGTGACCTGCGACGCGCGGTGGTTTTTTATTTCTATCTCCACGGAGGTAGGGGGTAGTGACTCCATATTTGTACCCAAGTAAGGTGGGGTTAGTACGGTTAAAATGAGCCCTGGCCTGGGAGAATAGCTCCACGGGTCCCCGAGATATGAATTTTTAAAACCCTCAGCGCGGGGCTGGTGACCTGCGACGCGCGGTGGTTTATGACTCATATCTCCCCGGAGGTAGGGGGTAGTGACTCCACATTTGTACCCAAGTAAGGTGGGGTTAGTACGGTTAAAATGAGCCCTGGCCTGGGAAGCTAGCTCCACGGGTCCCCGAGATATGAATTTTTAAAGCCCTCAGCGCGGGGCTGGTGCCCTGCGACGCGCGGTGGTTTTTGACAGATATCTCCCCGGAGGTAGGGGGTAGTGACTCCATATTTGTACCCAAGTAAGGTGGGGTTAGTACGGTTAAAATGAGCCCTGGCCTGGGAGAATAGCTCCACGGGTCCCCGAGAAATGAATTTTTTAAAGTCCCCAGCGCGGGGCTAGAGAGCTGTAAGGCGGGGTGGTTTTCGACTGATATCTCCACGGAGGTAGGGGGCAGTGACTCCATATTTGTACCCAAGTAAGGTGGGGTTAGCACGGTTAAAATGAGCCCTGGCCTGGGAGAATAGCTCCACGGGTCCCCGAGATATGAATTTTTAAAACCCTCATCGCGGGGCTGGTGACCTGCGACGCGCGGTGGTTTTTGACTCATATCTCCCCGGAGGTAGGGTGTAATGACTCCAAATTTATACCCAAGTAAGCTGGGGTTAGCACGGTTAAAATGAGGCCGGCCCTGGGAGAATAGCTCCACGGGTCCCCGAGATATGAATTTTTAAAACCCTCAGCGCGGGGCTGGTGACCTGCGACGCGCGGTGGTTTTTGACTCATATCTCCACGGCGGTAGGGGGTAGTGACTCCAAATTTATACCCAAGTAAGGTGGGGTTAGCACGGTTAAAATGAGCCCGGGCCTGGGAGGCTAGCTCCACGGGTCCCCGAGATATGAATTTTTAAAGCCCTCAGCGCGGGGCTGGTGACCTGCGACGCGCGGTGGTTTATGACTCATATCTCCCCGGAGGTAGGGGGTAGTGACTCCATATTTGTACCCAAGTAAGGTGGGGTTAGTACGGTTAAAATGAGCCATGGCCTGGGAGAATAGCTCCACGGGTCCCCGAGATATGAATTTTTAAAGCCCTCAGCGCGGGGCTGGTGACCTGCGACGCGCGGTGGTTTTTGACTCATATCTCCCCGGAGGTAGGGGGTAGTGACTCCACATTTGTACCCAAGTAAGGTGGGGTTAGTACGGTTAAAATGAGCCCTGGCCTGGGAAGCTAGCTCCACGGGTCCCCGAGATATGAATTTTTAAAGCCCTCAGCGCGGGGCTGGTGCCCTGCGACGCGCGGTGGTTTTTGACAGATATCTCCCCGGAGGTAGGGGGTAGTGACTCCATATTTGTACCCAAGTAAGGTGGGGTTAGTACGGTTAAAATGAGCCCTGGCCTGGGAGAATAGCTCCACGGGTCCCCGAGATATGAATTTTTAAAACCCTCATCGCGGGGCTGGTGACCTGCGACGCGCGGTGGTTTTTTATTTCTATCTCCACGGAGGTAGGGGGTAGTGACTCCATATTTGTACCCAAGTAAGGTGGGGTTAGTACGGTTAAAATGAGCCCTGGCCTGGGAGAATAGCTCCACGGGTCCCCGAGATATGAATTTTTAAAACCCTCAGCGCGGGGCTGGTGACCTGCGACGCGCGGTGGTTTATGACTCATATCTCCCCGGAGGTAGGGGGTAGTGACTCCACATTTGTACCCAAGTAAGGTGGGGTTAGTACGGTTAAAATGAGCCCTGGCCTGGGAAGCTAGCTCCACGGGTCCCCGAGATATGAATTTTTAAAGCCCTCAGCGCGGGGCTGGTGACCTGCAACGCGCGGTGGTTTTTGACTCATATCTCCCCGGAGGTAGGGGGTAGTGACTCCATATTTGTACCCAAGTAAGGTGGGGTTAGCACGGTTAAAATGAGCCCTGTCCTGGGAGAATAGCTCCACGGGTCCCCGAGAAATGAATTTTTTAAAGTCCCCAGCGCGGGGCTGGAGAGCTGTAAGGCGGGGTGGTTTTCGACTGATATCTCCACGGAGGTAGGGGGCAGTGACTCCATATTTGTACCCAAGTAAGGTGGGGTTAGTACGGTTAAAATGAGCCCAGACCTGGGAGGATTGCCTAATGGGTCCCCGAGATATGAATTTTTAAAGCCCTCAGCGCGGGGCTGGTGACCTGCAACGCGGGGTGGTTTTTGACTCATATCTCCCCGGAGGTAGGGGGTAGTGACTCCATATTTGTACCCAAGTAAGGTGGGGTTAGCACGGTTAAAATGAGCCCAGGCCTGGGAGGATTGCCTAATGGGTCCCCGAGATATGGATTTTTAAAGCCCTCAGCGCGGGGCTGGTGACCTGCGACGCGCGGTGGTTTTTGACAGATATCTCCTCGGAGGTAGGGGGTAGTGACTCCATATTTGTACCCAAGTAAGGTGGGGTTAGTACGGTTAAAATGAGCCCTGTCCTGGGAGAATAGCTCCACGGGTCCCCGAGAAATGAATTTTTTAAAGTCCCCAGCGCGGGGCTGGAGAGCTGTAAGGCGGGGTGGTTTTCGACTGATATCTCCACGGAGGTAGGGGGCAGTGACTCCATATTTGTACCCAAGTAAGGTGGGGTTAGCACGGTTAAAATGAGCCCTGTCCTGGGAGAATAGCTCCACGGGTCCCCGAGAAATGAATTTTTTAAAGTCCCCAGTGCGGGGCTGGAGAGCTGTAAGGCGGGGTGGTTTTCGACTGATATCTCCACGGAGGTAGGGGGCAGTGACTCCATATTTGTACCCAAGTAAGGTGGGGTTAGCACGGTTAAAATGAGCCCGGGCCTGGGAGAATAGCTCCACGGGTCCCCGAGATATGAATTTTTAAAGCCCTCAGCGCGGGGCTGGTGACCTGCGACGCGCGGTGGTTTTTGACTCATATCTCCACGGAGGTAGGGGGTAGTGACTCCATATTTGTACCCAAGTAAGGTGGGGTTAGTACGGTTAAAATGAGCCCGGGCCTGGGAGAATAGCTCCACGGGTCCCCGAGATATGAATTTTTAAAACCCTCAGCGCGGGGCTGGTGACCTGCGACGCGCGGTGGTTTTTGACTCATATCTCCACGGCGGTAGGGGGTAGTGACTCCAAATTTATACCCAAGTAAGGTGGGGTTAGCACGGTTAAAATGAGCCCGGGCCTGGGAGGCTAGCTCCACGGGTCCCCGAGATATGGATTTTTGAAGCCCTCAGCGCGGGGCTGGTGCCCTGCGACGCGCGGTGGTTTTTGACAGATATCTCCCCGGAGGTAGGGGGTAGTGACTCCATATTTGTACCCAAGTAAGGTGGGGTTAGTACGGTTAAAATGAGCCCGGCCCTGGGAGAATAGCTCCACGGGTCCCCGAGATATGAATTTTTAAAACCCTCAGCGCGGGGCTGGTGACCTGCGACGCGCGGTGGTTTTTGACTCATATCTCCACGGCGGTAGGGGGTAGTGACTCCAAATTTATACCCAAGTAAGGTGGGGTTAGCACGGTTAAAATGAGCCCGGGCCTGGGAGGCTAGCTCCACGGGTCCCCGAGATATGAATTTTTAAAGCCCTCAGCGCGGGGCTGGTGACCTGCGACGCGCGGTGGTTTATGACTCATATCTCCCCGGAGGTAGGGGGTAGTGACTCCATATTTGTACCCAAGTAAGGTGGGGTTAGTACGGTTAAAATGAGCCATGGCCTGGGAGAATAGCTCCACGGGTCCCCGAGATATGAATTTTTAAAGCCCTCAGCGCGGGGCTGGTGACCTGCGACGCGCGGTGGTTTTTGACTCATATCTCCCCGGAGGTAGGGGGTAGTGACTCCACATTTGTACCCAAGTAAGGTGGGGTTAGTACGGTTAAAATGAGCCCTGGCCTGGGAAGCTAGCTCCACGGGTCCCCGAGATATGAATTTTTAAAGCCCTCAGCGCGGGGCTGGTGCCCTGCGACGCGCGGTGGTTTTTGACAGATATCTCCCCGGAGGTAGGGGGTAGTGACTCCATATTTGTACCCAAGTAAGGTGGGGTTAGTACGGTTAAAATGAGCCCTGGCCTGGGAGAATAGCTCCACGGGTCCCCGAGATATGAATTTTTAAAACCCTCATCGCGGGGCTGGTGACCTGCGACGCGCGGTGGTTTTTTATTTCTATCTCCACGGAGGTAGGGGGTAGTGACTCCATATTTGTACCCAAGTAAGGTGGGGTTAGTACGGTTAAAATGAGCCCTGGCCTGGGAGAATAGCTCCACGGGTCCCCGAGATATGAATTTTTAAAACCCTCAGCGCGGGGCTGGTGACCTGCGACGCGCGGTGGTTTATGACTCATATCTCCCCGGAGGTAGGGGGTAGTGACTCCACATTTGTACCCAAGTAAGGTGGGGTTAGTACGGTTAAAATGAGCCCTGGCCTGGGAAGCTAGCTCCACGGGTCCCCGAGATATGAATTTTTAAAGCCCTCAGCGCGGGGCTGGTGCCCTGCGACGCGCGGTGGTTTTTGACAGATATCTCCCCGGAGGTAGGGGGTAGTGACTCCATATTTGTACCCAAGTAAGGTGGGGTTAGTACGGTTAAAATGAGCCCTGGCCTGGGAGAATAGCTCCACGGGTCCCCGAGAAATGAATTTTTTAAAGTCCCCAGCGCGGGGCTAGAGAGCTGTAAGGCGGGGTGGTTTTCGACTGATATCTCCACGGAGGTAGGGGGCAGTGACTCCATATTTGTACCCAAGTAAGGTGGGGTTAGCACGGTTAAAATGAGCCCTGGCCTGGGAGAATAGCTCCACGGGTCCCCGAGATATGAATTTTTAAAACCCTCATCGCGGGGCTGGTGACCTGCGACGCGCGGTGGTTTTTGACTCATATCTCCCCGGAGGTAGGGTGTAATGACTCCAAATTTATACCCAAGTAAGCTGGGGTTAGCACGGTTAAAATGAGGCCGGCCCTGGGAGAATAGCTCCACGGGTCCCCGAGATATGAATTTTTAAAACCCTCAGCGCGGGGCTGGTGACCTGCGACGCGCGGTGGTTTTTGACTCATATCTCCACGGCGGTAGGGGGTAGTGACTCCAAATTTATACCCAAGTAAGGTGGGGTTAGCACGGTTAAAATGAGCCCGGGCCTGGGAGGCTAGCTCCACGGGTCCCCGAGATATGAATTTTTAAAGCCCTCAGCGCGGGGCTGGTGACCTGCGACGCGCGGTGGTTTATGACTCATATCTCCCCGGAGGTAGGGGGTAGTGACTCCATATTTGTACCCAAGTAAGGTGGGGTTAGTACGGTTAAAATGAGCCATGGCCTGGGAGAATAGCTCCACGGGTCCCCGAGATATGAATTTTTAAAGCCCTCAGCGCGGGGCTGGTGACCTGCGACGCGCGGTGGTTTTTGACTCATATCTCCCCGGAGGTAGGGGGTAGTGACTCCACATTTGTACCCAAGTAAGGTGGGGTTAGTACGGTTAAAATGAGCCCTGGCCTGGGAAGCTAGCTCCACGGGTCCCCGAGATATGAATTTTTAAAGCCCTCAGCGCGGGGCTGGTGCCCTGCGACGCGCGGTGGTTTTTGACAGATATCTCCCCGGAGGTAGGGGGTAGTGACTCCATATTTGTACCCAAGTAAGGTGGGGTTAGTACGGTTAAAATGAGCCCTGGCCTGGGAGAATAGCTCCACGGGTCCCCGAGATATGAATTTTTAAAACCCTCATCGCGGGGCTGGTTACCTGCGACGCGCGGTGGTTTTTTATTTCTATCTCCACGGAGGTAGGGGGTAGTGACTCCATATTTGTACCCAAGTAAGGTGGGGTTAGTACGGTTAAAATGAGCCCTGGCCTGGGAGAATAGCTCCACGGGTCCCCGAGATATGAATTTTTAAAACCCTCAGCGCGGGGCTGGTGACCTGCGACGCGCGGTGGTTTATGACTCATATCTCCCCGGAGGTAGGGGGTAGTGACTCCACATTTGTACCCAAGTAAGGTGGGGTTAGTACGGTTAAAATGAGCCCTGGCCTGGGAAGCTAGCTCCACGGGTCCCCGAGATATGAATTTTTAAAGCCCTCAGCGCGGGGCTGGTGCCCTGCGACGCGCGGTGGTTTTTGACAGATATCTCCCCGGAGGTAGGGGGTAGTGACTCCATATTTGTACCCAAGTAAGGTGGGGTTAGTACGGTTAAAATGAGCCCTGGCCTGGGAGAATAGCTCCACGGGTCCCCGAGAAATGAATTTTTTAAAGTCCCCAGCGCGGGGCTAGAGAGCTGTAAGGCGGGGTGGTTTTCGACTGATATCTCCACGGAGGTAGGGGGCAGTGACTCCATATTTGTACCCAAGTAAGGTGGGGTTAGCACGGTTAAAATGAGCCCTGGCCTGGGAGAATAGCTCCACGGGTCCCCGAGATATGAATTTTTAAAACCCTCATCGCGGGGCTGGTGACCTGCGACGCGCGGTGGTTTTTGACTCATATCTCCCCGGAGGTAGGGTGTAATGACTCCAAATTTATACCCAAGTAAGCTGGGGTTAGCACGGTTAAAATGAGGCCGGGCCTGTGAGGATAGCTCCACGGGTCCCCGAGATATGGATTTTTAAAGTGTTCCAAGTTCCTCCGCGTACCAGGCGGCACGGTTGGGGGCTTATATCTCGGGAACGGCGCGGCGAAAAATTCTGAATCTCGGGTCGGTGGAAGGTCTCGGGGGTCTGCAGCGAACGGCACCGTCCCCGTGGTCCGGGCCCCCGGGGGTCCCGAGTTATACGCGGCGCAACGTAAACCTTTTTGGGCTTATATCTCGGGAACGGCGGGGTCTGGAGGGCTGGGGCGGGCGTCCCCGGAGAGAGTGGGCCGGGGCCTTTCCAACGGGCCCGGGCACTCGGTCCGGGGAGGCGGGATTCGGGCGCTAGAGGCCACGGAAGATCGGGACCCCCGCGATCCGCGATCCGGGGGGGGTGCTCCCCGAGGCCCGGGAAGGATGTGTTCGGGCAAGGGCCGGGAGAGGAGCATTTCACCCGAGTTTGAGCGCTCTGGGTCTTTGGGTTCCCGAGTTATGAGCGAAAGTCTGCCGAAAACGGAGCCTCTCGGGCGCCCGCCATTTTGTGAAGCGCCCGATGGTTTTTGGCGAATTGCTCCGCGAAGGCAGGGCGAAACGGCGTGAAATTTTCAGGGTACATCGAGGCAGTTACCCCGGTTCGAACGAGACCGGCCCTGGGTCTCTGGGCGGCGGGAGAGCCGAGTTTCGTGACTTTACGTGCAAAGTATTAAAATCACCAAGAACCAATAAGTCCCAGAGACTAAGTGTTGAAAATCACCAAAAAACAATAAGTCTGCTGAAAAAATGACTAAGTGTTGAAAATCACCAAGAACCAATAAGTCCCACGCACTAAGTGTCAAAAATCACCAAGAACCAATAAGTCTGCTGAAAAAATGACTAAGTGTTGAAAATCACTAAGAACCAATAAGTCCCAGAGACTAAGTGTCAAAAATCACCAAGAACCAATAAGTCTGCTGAAAAAATGACTAAGTGTTGAAAATCACCAAGAACCAATAAGTCCCAGAGACTAAGTGTTGAAAATCACCAAGAACCAATAAGTCTGCTGAAAAAATGACTAAGTGTTGAAAATCACCAAGAACCAATAAGTCTGCTGAAAAAATGACTAAGTGTTGAAAATCACCAAGAACCAATAAGTCCCAGAGACTAAGTGTTGAAAATCACCAAGAACCAATAAGTCTGCTGAAAAAATGACTAAGTGTTGAAAATCACCAAGAACCAATAAGTCCCAGAGACTAAGTGTTGAAAATTACCAAGAACCAATAAGTCTGCTGAAAAAATGACTAAGTGTCAAAAATCACTAAGAACCAATAAGTCTGCTGAAAAAATGACTAAGTGTTGAAAATCACCAAGAACCAATAAGTCCCAGAGACTAAGTGTTGAAAATCACCAAGAACCAATAAGTCCCACGCACTAAGTGTCAAAAATCACCAAGAACCAATAAGTCTGCTGAAAAAATGACTAAGTGTTGAAAATCACTAAGAACCAATAAGTCCCAGAGACTAAGTGTCAAAAATCACCAAGAACCAATAAGTCTGCTGAAAAAATGACTAAGTGTTGAAAATCACCAAGAACCAATAAGTCTGCTGAAAAAATGACTAAGTGTCAAAAATCACTAAGAACCAATAAGTCCCAGAGACTAAGTGTCAAAAATCACCAAGAACCAATAAGTCTGCTGAAAAAATGACTAAGTGTTGAAAATCACCAAGAACCAATAAGTCCCAGAGACTAAGTGTCAAAAATCACCAAGAACCAATAAGTCTGCTGAAAAAATGACTAAGTGTTGAAAATCACTAAGAACCAATAAGTCCCAGAGACTAAGTGTCAAAAAATCACCAAGAACCAATAAGTCTGCTGAAAAAATGACTAAGTGTTGAAAATCACCAAGAACCAATAAGTCTGCTGAAAAAATGACTAAGTGTTGAAAATCACCAAGAACCAATAAGTCTGCTGAAAAAATGACTGTGTTGAAAATCACCAAGAACCAATAAGTCTGCTGAAAAAATGACTAAGTGTTGAAAATCACCAAGAACCAATAAGTCCCAGAGACTAAGTGTTGAAAATCACCAAGAACCAATAAGTCTGCTGAAAAAATGACTAAGTGTCAAAAATCACCAAGAACCAATAAGTCCCAGAGACTAAGTGTCAAAAATCACCAAGAACCAATAAGTCTGCTGAAAAAATGACTAAGTGTTGAAAATCACCAAGAACCAATAAGTCTGCTGAAAAAATGACTAAGTGTTGAAAATCACCAAGAACCAATAAGTCTGCGGTACGTTTGGGGGCTTATATCTCGGGAACGGCGCGGCGAAAAATTCTGAATCTCGGGTCGGTGGAAGGTCTCGGGGGTCTGCAGCGAACGGCGCCGTCCCCGTGGTCCGGGCCCCAGGGGGTCCCGAGTTATACGCAGCGCAACGTAAACCTTTTTGGGCTTATATCTCGGGAACGGCGGGGTCTGGAGGGCTGGGGCGGGCGTCCCCGGAGAGAGTGGGCCGGGGCCTTTCCAACGGGCCCGGGCACTCGGTCCGGGGAGGCGGGACTCGGGCGCTAGAGGCCACGGAAGATCGGGACCCCCGCGATCCGCGATCCGGGGGGGGTGCTCCCCGAGGCCCGGGAAGGATGTGTTCGGGCAAGGGCCGGGAGAGGAGCATTCCACCCGAGTTTGAGCGCTCTGGGTCTTTGGGTTCCCGAGTTATGAGCGAAAGTCTGCCGAAAAGGGAGCCTCTCGGGCGCCCGCCATTTTGTGAAGCGCCCGATGGTTTTTGGCGAATAGCTCCGCGAAGGCAAGGCGAATCGGCGTGAAATTTTCAGGGTACATCGAGGCAGTTACCCCGGTTCGAACGAGACCGGCCCTGGGTCTCTGGGCGGCGGGAGAGCCGAGTTTCGTGACTTTACGTGCAAAGTATTAAAATCACCAAGAACCAATAAGTCCCAGAGACTAAGTGTTGAAAATCACCAAAAAACAATAAGTCTGCTGAAAAAATGACTAAGTGTTGAAAATCACCAAGAACCAATAAGTCCCACGCACTAAGTGTCAAAAATCACCAAGAACCAATAAGTCTGCTGAAAAAATGACTAAGTGTTGAAAATCACTAAGAACCAATAAGTCCCAGAGACTAAGTGTCAAAAATCACCAAGAACCAATAAGTCTGCTGAAAAAATGACTAAGTGTTGAAAATCACCAAGAACCAATAAGTCCCAGAGACTAAGTGTTGAAAATCACCAAGAACCAATAAGTCTGCTGAAAAAATGACTAAGTGTTGAAAATCACCAAGAACCAATAAGTCTGCTGAAAAAATGACTAAGTGTTGAAAATCACCAAGAACCAATAAGTCCCAGAGACTAAGTGTTGAAAATCACCAAGAACCAATAAGTCTGCTGAAAAAATGACTAAGTGTTGAAAATCACCAAGAACCAATAAGTCCCAGAGACTAAGTGTTGAAAATTACCAAGAACCAATAAGTCTGCTGAAAAAATGACTAAGTGTCAAAAATCACTAAGAACCAATAAGTCTGCTGAAAAAATGACTAAGTGTTGAAAATCACCAAGAACCAATAAGTCCCAGAGACTAAGTGTTGAAAATCACCAAGAACCAATAAGTCCCACGCACTAAGTGTCAAAAATCACCAAGAACCAATAAGTCTGCTGAAAAAATGACTAAGTGTTGAAAATCACTAAGAACCAATAAGTCCCAGAGACTAAGTGTCAAAAATCACCAAGAACCAATAAGTCTGCTGAAAAAATGACTAAGTGTTGAAAATCACCAAGAACCAATAAGTCTGCTGAAAAAATGACTAAGTGTCAAAAATCACTAAGAACCAATAAGTCCCAGAGACTAAGTGTCAAAAATCACCAAGAACCAATAAGTCTGCTGAAAAAATGACTAAGTGTTGAAAATCACCAAGAACCAATAAGTCCCAGAGACTAAGTGTCAAAAATCACCAAGAACCAATAAGTCTGCTGAAAAAATGACTAAGTGTTGAAAATCACTAAGAACCAATAAGTCCCAGAGACTAAGTGTCAAAAAATCACCAAGAACCAATAAGTCTGCTGAAAAAATGACTAAGTGTTGAAAATCACCAAGAACCAATAAGTCTGCTGAAAAAATGACTAAGTGTTGAAAATCACCAAGAACCAATAAGTCTGCTGAAAAAATGACTGTGTTGAAAATCACCAAGAACCAATAAGTCTGCTGAAAAAATGACTAAGTGTTGAAAATCACCAAGAACCAATAAGTCTGCTGAAAAAATGACTAAGTGTCAAAAATCACCAAGAACCAATAAGTCCCAGAGACTAAGTGTCAAAAATCACCAAGAACCAATAAGTCTGCTGAAAAAATGACTAAGTGTTGAAAATCACCAAGAACCAATAAGTCTGCTGAAAAAATGACTAAGTGTTGAAAATCACCAAGAACCAATAAGTCTGCGGTACGTTTGGGGGCTTATATCTCGGGAACGGCGCGGCGAAAAATTCTGAATCTCGGGTCGGTGGAAGGTCTCGGGGGTCTGCAGCGAACGGCGCCGTCCCCGTGGTCCGGGCCCCAGGGGGTCCCGAGTTATACGCAGCGCAACGTAAACCTTTTTGGGCTTATATCTCGGGAACGGCGGGGTCTGGAGGGCTGGGGCGGGCGTCCCCGGAGAGAGTGGGCCGGGGCCTTTCCAACGGGCCCGGGCACTCGGTCCGGGGAGGCGGGACTCGGGCGCTAGAGGCCACGGAAGATCGGGACCCCCGCGATCCGCGATCCGGGGGGGGTGCTCCCCGAGGCCCGGGAAGGATGTGTTCGGGCAAGGGCCGGGAGAGGAGCATTCCACCCGAGTTTGAGCGCTCTGGGTCTTTGGGTTCCCGAGTTATGAGCGAAAGTCTGCCGAAAAGGGAGCCTCTCGGGCGCCCGCCATTTTGTGAAGCGCCCGATGGTTTTTGGCGAATAGCTCCGCGAAGGCAAGGCGAATCGGCGTGAAATTTTCAGGGTACATCGAGGCAGTTACCCCGGTTCGAACGAGACCGGCCCTGGGTCTCTGGGCGGCGGGAAAGCCGAGTTTCGTGACTTTACGTGCAAAGTATTAATGGAGCATAAGAACCAATAAGTCCCGGAGACTAAGTGTCAAAAATCACCAAGAACCAATAAGTTTGCCGAAAAAATGACTAAGTGTTGAAAATCACCAAGAACCAATAAGTCTGCTGAAAAAATGACTAAGTGTTGAAAATCACCAAGAACCAATAAGTCCCAGAGACTAAGTGTCAAAAATCACCAAGAACCAATAAGTCTGCTGAAAAAATGACTAAGTGTTGAAAATCACCAAGAACCAATAAGTCCCACGCACTAAGTGTCAAAAATCACCAAGAACCAATAAGTCTGCTGAAAAAATGACTAAGTGTCAAAAATCACCAAGAACCAATAAGTCTGCTGAAAAAATGACTAAGTGTTGAAAATCACCAAGAACCAATAAGTCCCACGCACTAAGTGTCAAAAATCACCAAGAACCAATAAGTCTGCTGAAAAAATGACTAAGTGTTGAAAATCACCAAGAACCAATAAGTCCCACGCACTAAGTGTTGAAAATCACCAAGAACCAATAAGTCTGCTGAAAAAATGACTAAGTGTCAAAAATCACCAAGAACCAATAAGTCTGCTGAAAAAATGACTAAGTGTTGAAAATCACCAAGAACCAATAAGTCCCACGCACTAAGTGTCAAAAATCACCAAGAACCAATAAGTCTGCTGAAAAAATGACTAAGTGTTGAAAATCACCAAGAACCAATAAGTCCCACGCACTAAGTGTCAAAAATCACCAAGAACCAATAAGTCTGCTGAAAAAATGACTAAGTGTCAAAAATCACCAAGAACCAATAAGTCTGCTGAAAAAATGACTAAGTGTTGAAAATCACCAAGAACCAATAAGTCCCACGCACTAAGTGTCAAAAATCACCAAGAACCAATAAGTCTGCTGAAAAAATGACTAAGTGTTGAAAATCACCAAGAACCAATAAGTCTGCTGAAAAAATGACTAAGTGTTGAAAATCACCAAGAACCAATAAGTCTGCTGAAAAAATGACTAAGTGTCAGAAAATCACCAAGAACCAATAAGTCCCACGCACTAAGTGTCAAAAAAAACACCAAGAACCAATAAGTCCCACGCACTAAGTGTCAAAACTACACCAAGAACCAATAAGTCCCGCGCACTAAGTCGAGTAATTTGAGGTGTTGGTCTGAGAACCAGCAGCGCGGTGATCGGTTTCCCAAGGCCCAGAGGGGTCACCCGTCCTGGGCATGGGTCATCCCTGGTGGGGGGTGGTGAGCGCAGAAACCACAAAATCTGGCCATCGCGGTATTGTAGGAGAGAGGTTGAGTCTGGGAAGAACCGGAGGAAACGAAGCGAGGCAGGGTGAGCCTCGGCCCAGACACCACCGGCGCTGAGAGGGGGTGCCGGTGGCGGTTGTATGCGAACGAACGAAGGCTCCGGGTGGTCCGGGGGGCGCGCGCGCCCGCTCCTCGGACCCGGCGAGAAGGCATCGGTATGGGGGGCGCGCCGCGTTTCTGATCGATGGGACAGAGAGAAGCGCCGGGGGCAGGCCTTTATGCCCGGCCGGAGACGGCCGCCTTTGGGCATGGCGTACCTCCCCGCGAAGCGCTTTATTTTTCTCGGAGGAAGCCCCTCGCGGGCGCTCCGACCCCGGGAGACTCAGACGGCCGGTCAGCCTCGGAGGTCCGTCGCGGCGGCGGGACCGGGGCGGACGGGCGGGTTTCGGAGGCGGTTTTCGGGCCCAGGCCCGTTATCACGTCTCCCGCCCGACTCGTTCGTCCTCCCCGCCGCCGTCTCTGCACGCTTTCCCCAGTGACGGCCGCGATTCAGCGGCCACCCCCCTTTCCTCGAGTCGTCCCCCAGCCCGGGGTGAGAGACGGGTTAGGGTTCGGGTAGCGGGGTGGGGTTTTGACCGAACGCCTCTAAGTCAGAACGACCCCCCGGGCCCGGCCCGTCCCGTCCCCCTCTCCCGGACAGAGTGGCGGCTACCTGGTTGATCCTGCCAGTAGCATATGCTTGTCTCAAAGATTAAGCCATGCAGGTCTAAGTGCACACGGCCGGTACAGTGAAACTGCGAATGGCTCATTAAATCAGTTATGGTTCCTTTGATCGCTCCAAAGCCACTTGGATAACTGTGGCAATTCCAGAGCTAATACATGCTAACGAGCGCCGACCCGGCCGCCGACCCGGCCGGGGACGCGTGCATTTATCAGTGCCAAAACCCACGCGGGTGCGGCGGGGGTCCGCCCTCGCCGTCCCGGCCGCTTTGGTGACTCTAGATAACCTCGGGCCGATCGCGCGCCCTCCGCGGCGGCGACGACTCTTTCGAATGTCTGCCCTATCAACTTTCGATGGTACGTTCGGCGCCTACCATGGTGACCACGGGTAACGGGGAATCAGGGTTCGATTCCGGAGAGGGAGCCTGAGAAACGGCTACCACATCCAAGGAAGGCAGCAGGCGCGCAAATTACCCATTTCCGACACGGAGAGGTAGTGACGAAAAATAACAATACAGGTCTCTTTCGAGGCCCTGTAATTGGAATGAGCGTATCCTAAACCCATGGGCGAGGACCCATTGGAGGGCAAGTCTGGTGCCAGCAGCCGCGGTAATTCCAGCTCCAATAGCGTATACTAAAGTTGCTGCAGTTAAAAAGCTCGTAGTTGGATCTCGGGAGTGGGCTGGCGGTCCGCCGCGAGGCGAGCCACCGCCTGTCCCGGACCCTGCCTCACGGCGCCCCCCGGATGCCCTTAGCTGGGTGTCCGGTCCGGGGCCCGAAGCGTTTACTTTGAAAAAATTAGAGTGTTCAAAGCAGGCCACCCGTCGCCGCTGAATACCGCAGCTAGGAATAATGGAATAGGACTCCGGTTCTATTTTGTGGGTTTCTGGAACCCGGGGCCATGATTGAGAGGGACGGCCGGGGGCATTCGTATTGCGCCGCTAGAGGTGAAATTCTTGGACCGGCGCAAGACGGACGAGAGCGAAAGCATTTGCCAAGAATGTTTTCATTAATCAAGAACGAAAGTCGGAGGTTCGAAGACGATCAGATACCGTCGTAGTTCCGACCGTAAACGATGCCGACCCGCGATCCGGCGGCGTTATTCCCATGACCCGCCGGGCAGCGTGCGGGAAACCACGAGTCTTTGGGTTCCGGGGGGAGTATGGTTGCAAAGCTGAAACTTAAAGGAATTGACGGAAGGGCACCACCAGGAGTGGAGCCTGCGGCTTAATTTGACTCAACACGGGAAAGCTCACCCGGCCCGGACACGGAAAGGATTG
>JBBHEA010000035.1:147500-167500 GCA_038088235.1 Zacco platypus | reverse complement strand
GAGGTAGGGGGTAGGGACTCCAAATTTATACCGGTGTGAGAGGGGGTTAGCACGGTTGAAATGAAGCCGGGCCTGGGTGGATAGCCTAATGGGTCCCCGAGATATGAATTTTCAAAGTCTGCAGCACGGAGCTGGTGACCTGCGACGCGCGGTGGTTTTTGACTCATATCTCCACGGAGGTAGGGGGTAGGGACTCCAAATTCATACCCAAGTAAGGTGGTGTTAGCACGGTTAAAATGAGCCCAGGCCTGGGAGGATTGCCTAATGGGTCCCCGAGATATGGATTTTTAAAGCCCTCAGCGCGGGGCTGGTGACCTGCGACGCGCGGTGGTTTTTGACAGATATCTCCCCGGAGGTAGGGGGTAGTGACTCCATATTTGTACCCAAGTAAGGTGGGGTTAGTACGGTTAAAATGAGCCCGGGCCTGGGAGGCTAGCTCCACGGGTCCCCGAGATATGAATTTTTAAAGCCCTCAGCGCGGGGCTGGTGACCTGCAACGCGCGGTGGTTTTTGACTCATATCTCCCCGGAGGTAGGGGGTAGTGACTCCATATTTGTACCCAAGTAAGGTGGGGTTAGCACGGTTAAAATGAGCCCTGTCCTGGGAGAATAGCTCCACGGGTCCCCGAGAAATGAATTTTTTAAAGTCCCCAGCGCGGGGCTGGAGAGCTGTAAGGCGGGGTGGTTTTCGACTGATATCTCCACGGAGGTAGGGGGCAGTGACTCCATATTTGTACCCAAGTAAGGTGGGGTTAGTACGGTTAAAATGAGCCCAGACCTGGGAGGATTGCCTAATGGGTCCCCGAGATATGAATTTTTAAAGCCCTCAGCGCGGGGCTGGTGACCTGCAACGCGGGGTGGTTTTTGACTCATATCTCCCCGGAGGTAGGGGGTAGTGACTCCATATTTGTACCCAAGTAAGGTGGGGTTAGCACGGTTAAAATGAGCCCAGGCCTGGGAGGATTGCCTAATGGGTCCCCGAGATATGGATTTTTAAAGCCCTCAGCGCGGGGCTGGTGACCTGCGACGCGCGGTGGTTTTTGACAGATATCTCCTCGGAGGTAGGGGGTAGTGACTCCATATTTGTACCCAAGTAAGGTGGGGTTAGTACGGTTAAAATGAGCCCTGTCCTGGGAGAATAGCTCCACGGGTCCCCGAGAAATGAATTTTTTAAAGTCCCCAGCGCGGGGCTGGAGAGCTGTAAGGCGGGGTGGTTTTCGACTGATATCTCCACGGAGGTAGGGGGCAGTGACTCCATATTTGTACCCAAGTAAGGTGGGGTTAGCACGGTTAAAATGAGCCCTGTCCTGGGAGAATAGCTCCACGGGTCCCCGAGAAATGAATTTTTTAAAGTCCCCAGTGCGGGGCTGGAGAGCTGTAAGGCGGGGTGGTTTTCGACTGATATCTCCACGGAGGTAGGGGGCAGTGACTCCATATTTGTACCCAAGTAAGGTGGGGTTAGCACGGTTAAAATGAGCCCGGGCCTGGGAGAATAGCTCCACGGGTCCCCGAGATATGAATTTTTAAAGCCCTCAGCGCGGGGCTGGTGACCTGCGACGCGCGGTGGTTTTTGACTCATATCTCCACGGAGGTAGGGGGTAGTGACTCCATATTTGTACCCAAGTAAGGTGGGGTTAGTACGGTTAAAATGAGCCCGGGCCTGGGAGAATAGCTCCACGGGTCCCCGAGATATGAATTTTTAAAACCCTCAGCGCGGGGCTGGTGACCTGCGACGCGCGGTGGTTTTTGACTCATATCTCCACGGCGGTAGGGGGTAGTGACTCCAAATTTATACCCAAGTAAGGTGGGGTTAGCACGGTTAAAATGAGCCCGGGCCTGGGAGGCTAGCTCCACGGGTCCCCGAGATATGGATTTTTGAAGCCCTCAGCGCGGGGCTGGTGCCCTGCGACGCGCGGTGGTTTTTGACAGATATCTCCCCGGAGGTAGGGGGTAGTGACTCCATATTTGTACCCAAGTAAGGTGGGGTTAGTACGGTTAAAATGAGCCCGGCCCTGGGAGAATAGCTCCACGGGTCCCCGAGATATGAATTTTTAAAACCCTCAGCGCGGGGCTGGTGACCTGCGACGCGCGGTGGTTTTTGACTCATATCTCCACGGCGGTAGGGGGTAGTGACTCCAAATTTATACCCAAGTAAGGTGGGGTTAGCACGGTTAAAATGAGCCCGGGCCTGGGAGGCTAGCTCCACGGGTCCCCGAGATATGAATTTTTAAAGCCCTCAGCGCGGGGCTGGTGACCTGCGACGCGCGGTGGTTTATGACTCATATCTCCCCGGAGGTAGGGGGTAGTGACTCCATATTTGTACCCAAGTAAGGTGGGGTTAGTACGGTTAAAATGAGCCATGGCCTGGGAGAATAGCTCCACGGGTCCCCGAGATATGAATTTTTAAAGCCCTCAGCGCGGGGCTGGTGACCTGCGACGCGCGGTGGTTTTTGACTCATATCTCCCCGGAGGTAGGGGGTAGTGACTCCACATTTGTACCCAAGTAAGGTGGGGTTAGTACGGTTAAAATGAGCCCTGGCCTGGGAAGCTAGCTCCACGGGTCCCCGAGATATGAATTTTTAAAGCCCTCAGCGCGGGGCTGGTGCCCTGCGACGCGCGGTGGTTTTTGACAGATATCTCCCCGGAGGTAGGGGGTAGTGACTCCATATTTGTACCCAAGTAAGGTGGGGTTAGTACGGTTAAAATGAGCCCTGGCCTGGGAGAATAGCTCCACGGGTCCCCGAGATATGAATTTTTAAAACCCTCATCGCGGGGCTGGTGACCTGCGACGCGCGGTGGTTTTTTATTTCTATCTCCACGGAGGTAGGGGGTAGTGACTCCATATTTGTACCCAAGTAAGGTGGGGTTAGTACGGTTAAAATGAGCCCTGGCCTGGGAGAATAGCTCCACGGGTCCCCGAGATATGAATTTTTAAAACCCTCAGCGCGGGGCTGGTGACCTGCGACGCGCGGTGGTTTATGACTCATATCTCCCCGGAGGTAGGGGGTAGTGACTCCACATTTGTACCCAAGTAAGGTGGGGTTAGTACGGTTAAAATGAGCCCTGGCCTGGGAAGCTAGCTCCACGGGTCCCCGAGATATGAATTTTTAAAGCCCTCAGCGCGGGGCTGGTGCCCTGCGACGCGCGGTGGTTTTTGACAGATATCTCCCCGGAGGTAGGGGGTAGTGACTCCATATTTGTACCCAAGTAAGGTGGGGTTAGTACGGTTAAAATGAGCCCTGGCCTGGGAGAATAGCTCCACGGGTCCCCGAGAAATGAATTTTTTAAAGTCCCCAGCGCGGGGCTAGAGAGCTGTAAGGCGGGGTGGTTTTCGACTGATATCTCCACGGAGGTAGGGGGCAGTGACTCCATATTTGTACCCAAGTAAGGTGGGGTTAGCACGGTTAAAATGAGCCCTGGCCTGGGAGAATAGCTCCACGGGTCCCCGAGATATGAATTTTTAAAACCCTCATCGCGGGGCTGGTGACCTGCGACGCGCGGTGGTTTTTGACTCATATCTCCCCGGAGGTAGGGTGTAATGACTCCAAATTTATACCCAAGTAAGCTGGGGTTAGCACGGTTAAAATGAGGCCGGCCCTGGGAGAATAGCTCCACGGGTCCCCGAGATATGAATTTTTAAAACCCTCAGCGCGGGGCTGGTGACCTGCGACGCGCGGTGGTTTTTGACTCATATCTCCACGGCGGTAGGGGGTAGTGACTCCAAATTTATACCCAAGTAAGGTGGGGTTAGCACGGTTAAAATGAGCCCGGGCCTGGGAGGCTAGCTCCACGGGTCCCCGAGATATGAATTTTTAAAGCCCTCAGCGCGGGGCTGGTGACCTGCGACGCGCGGTGGTTTATGACTCATATCTCCCCGGAGGTAGGGGGTAGTGACTCCATATTTGTACCCAAGTAAGGTGGGGTTAGTACGGTTAAAATGAGCCATGGCCTGGGAGAATAGCTCCACGGGTCCCCGAGATATGAATTTTTAAAGCCCTCAGCGCGGGGCTGGTGACCTGCGACGCGCGGTGGTTTTTGACTCATATCTCCCCGGAGGTAGGGGGTAGTGACTCCACATTTGTACCCAAGTAAGGTGGGGTTAGTACGGTTAAAATGAGCCCTGGCCTGGGAAGCTAGCTCCACGGGTCCCCGAGATATGAATTTTTAAAGCCCTCAGCGCGGGGCTGGTGCCCTGCGACGCGCGGTGGTTTTTGACAGATATCTCCCCGGAGGTAGGGGGTAGTGACTCCATATTTGTACCCAAGTAAGGTGGGGTTAGTACGGTTAAAATGAGCCCTGGCCTGGGAGAATAGCTCCACGGGTCCCCGAGATATGAATTTTTAAAACCCTCATCGCGGGGCTGGTGACCTGCGACGCGCGGTGGTTTTTTATTTCTATCTCCACGGAGGTAGGGGGTAGTGACTCCATATTTGTACCCAAGTAAGGTGGGGTTAGTACGGTTAAAATGAGCCCTGGCCTGGGAGAATAGCTCCACGGGTCCCCGAGATATGAATTTTTAAAACCCTCAGCGCGGGGCTGGTGACCTGCGACGCGCGGTGGTTTATGACTCATATCTCCCCGGAGGTAGGGGGTAGTGACTCCACATTTGTACCCAAGTAAGGTGGGGTTAGTACGGTTAAAATGAGCCCTGGCCTGGGAAGCTAGCTCCACGGGTCCCCGAGATATGAATTTTTAAAGCCCTCAGCGCGGGGCTGGTGACCTGCAACGCGCGGTGGTTTTTGACTCATATCTCCCCGGAGGTAGGGGGTAGTGACTCCATATTTGTACCCAAGTAAGGTGGGGTTAGCACGGTTAAAATGAGCCCTGTCCTGGGAGAATAGCTCCACGGGTCCCCGAGAAATGAATTTTTTAAAGTCCCCAGCGCGGGGCTGGAGAGCTGTAAGGCGGGGTGGTTTTCGACTGATATCTCCACGGAGGTAGGGGGCAGTGACTCCATATTTGTACCCAAGTAAGGTGGGGTTAGTACGGTTAAAATGAGCCCAGACCTGGGAGGATTGCCTAATGGGTCCCCGAGATATGAATTTTTAAAGCCCTCAGCGCGGGGCTGGTGACCTGCAACGCGGGGTGGTTTTTGACTCATATCTCCCCGGAGGTAGGGGGTAGTGACTCCATATTTGTACCCAAGTAAGGTGGGGTTAGCACGGTTAAAATGAGCCCAGGCCTGGGAGGATTGCCTAATGGGTCCCCGAGATATGGATTTTTAAAGCCCTCAGCGCGGGGCTGGTGACCTGCGACGCGCGGTGGTTTTTGACAGATATCTCCTCGGAGGTAGGGGGTAGTGACTCCATATTTGTACCCAAGTAAGGTGGGGTTAGTACGGTTAAAATGAGCCCTGTCCTGGGAGAATAGCTCCACGGGTCCCCGAGAAATGAATTTTTTAAAGTCCCCAGCGCGGGGCTGGAGAGCTGTAAGGCGGGGTGGTTTTCGACTGATATCTCCACGGAGGTAGGGGGCAGTGACTCCATATTTGTACCCAAGTAAGGTGGGGTTAGCACGGTTAAAATGAGCCCTGTCCTGGGAGAATAGCTCCACGGGTCCCCGAGAAATGAATTTTTTAAAGTCCCCAGTGCGGGGCTGGAGAGCTGTAAGGCGGGGTGGTTTTCGACTGATATCTCCACGGAGGTAGGGGGCAGTGACTCCATATTTGTACCCAAGTAAGGTGGGGTTAGCACGGTTAAAATGAGCCCGGGCCTGGGAGAATAGCTCCACGGGTCCCCGAGATATGAATTTTTAAAGCCCTCAGCGCGGGGCTGGTGACCTGCGACGCGCGGTGGTTTTTGACTCATATCTCCACGGAGGTAGGGGGTAGTGACTCCATATTTGTACCCAAGTAAGGTGGGGTTAGTACGGTTAAAATGAGCCCGGGCCTGGGAGAATAGCTCCACGGGTCCCCGAGATATGAATTTTTAAAACCCTCAGCGCGGGGCTGGTGACCTGCGACGCGCGGTGGTTTTTGACTCATATCTCCACGGCGGTAGGGGGTAGTGACTCCAAATTTATACCCAAGTAAGGTGGGGTTAGCACGGTTAAAATGAGCCCGGGCCTGGGAGGCTAGCTCCACGGGTCCCCGAGATATGGATTTTTGAAGCCCTCAGCGCGGGGCTGGTGCCCTGCGACGCGCGGTGGTTTTTGACAGATATCTCCCCGGAGGTAGGGGGTAGTGACTCCATATTTGTACCCAAGTAAGGTGGGGTTAGTACGGTTAAAATGAGCCCGGCCCTGGGAGAATAGCTCCACGGGTCCCCGAGATATGAATTTTTAAAACCCTCAGCGCGGGGCTGGTGACCTGCGACGCGCGGTGGTTTTTGACTCATATCTCCACGGCGGTAGGGGGTAGTGACTCCAAATTTATACCCAAGTAAGGTGGGGTTAGCACGGTTAAAATGAGCCCGGGCCTGGGAGGCTAGCTCCACGGGTCCCCGAGATATGAATTTTTAAAGCCCTCAGCGCGGGGCTGGTGACCTGCGACGCGCGGTGGTTTATGACTCATATCTCCCCGGAGGTAGGGGGTAGTGACTCCATATTTGTACCCAAGTAAGGTGGGGTTAGTACGGTTAAAATGAGCCATGGCCTGGGAGAATAGCTCCACGGGTCCCCGAGATATGAATTTTTAAAGCCCTCAGCGCGGGGCTGGTGACCTGCGACGCGCGGTGGTTTTTGACTCATATCTCCCCGGAGGTAGGGGGTAGTGACTCCACATTTGTACCCAAGTAAGGTGGGGTTAGTACGGTTAAAATGAGCCCTGGCCTGGGAAGCTAGCTCCACGGGTCCCCGAGATATGAATTTTTAAAGCCCTCAGCGCGGGGCTGGTGCCCTGCGACGCGCGGTGGTTTTTGACAGATATCTCCCCGGAGGTAGGGGGTAGTGACTCCATATTTGTACCCAAGTAAGGTGGGGTTAGTACGGTTAAAATGAGCCCTGGCCTGGGAGAATAGCTCCACGGGTCCCCGAGATATGAATTTTTAAAACCCTCATCGCGGGGCTGGTGACCTGCGACGCGCGGTGGTTTTTTATTTCTATCTCCACGGAGGTAGGGGGTAGTGACTCCATATTTGTACCCAAGTAAGGTGGGGTTAGTACGGTTAAAATGAGCCCTGGCCTGGGAGAATAGCTCCACGGGTCCCCGAGATATGAATTTTTAAAACCCTCAGCGCGGGGCTGGTGACCTGCGACGCGCGGTGGTTTATGACTCATATCTCCCCGGAGGTAGGGGGTAGTGACTCCACATTTGTACCCAAGTAAGGTGGGGTTAGTACGGTTAAAATGAGCCCTGGCCTGGGAAGCTAGCTCCACGGGTCCCCGAGATATGAATTTTTAAAGCCCTCAGCGCGGGGCTGGTGCCCTGCGACGCGCGGTGGTTTTTGACAGATATCTCCCCGGAGGTAGGGGGTAGTGACTCCATATTTGTACCCAAGTAAGGTGGGGTTAGTACGGTTAAAATGAGCCCTGGCCTGGGAGAATAGCTCCACGGGTCCCCGAGAAATGAATTTTTTAAAGTCCCCAGCGCGGGGCTAGAGAGCTGTAAGGCGGGGTGGTTTTCGACTGATATCTCCACGGAGGTAGGGGGCAGTGACTCCATATTTGTACCCAAGTAAGGTGGGGTTAGCACGGTTAAAATGAGCCCTGGCCTGGGAGAATAGCTCCACGGGTCCCCGAGATATGAATTTTTAAAACCCTCATCGCGGGGCTGGTGACCTGCGACGCGCGGTGGTTTTTGACTCATATCTCCCCGGAGGTAGGGTGTAATGACTCCAAATTTATACCCAAGTAAGCTGGGGTTAGCACGGTTAAAATGAGGCCGGGCCTGTGAGGATAGCTCCACGGGTCCCCGAGATATGGATTTTTAAAGTGTTCCAAGTTCCTCCGCGTACCAGGCGGCACGGTTGGGGGCTTATATCTCGGGAACGGCGCGGCGAAAAATTCTGAATCTCGGGTCGGTGGAAGGTCTCGGGGGTCTGCAGCGAACGGCACCGTCCCCGTGGTCCGGGCCCCCGGGGGTCCCGAGTTATACGCGGCGCAACGTAAACCTTTTTGGGCTTATATCTCGGGAACGGCGGGGTCTGGAGGGCTGGGGCGGGCGTCCCCGGAGAGAGTGGGCCGGGGCCTTTCCAACGGGCCCGGGCACTCGGTCCGGGGAGGCGGGATTCGGGCGCTAGAGGCCACGGAAGATCGGGACCCCCGCGATCCGCGATCCGGGGGGGGTGCTCCCCGAGGCCCGGGAAGGATGTGTTCGGGCAAGGGCCGGGAGAGGAGCATTTCACCCGAGTTTGAGCGCTCTGGGTCTTTGGGTTCCCGAGTTATGAGCGAAAGTCTGCCGAAAACGGAGCCTCTCGGGCGCCCGCCATTTTGTGAAGCGCCCGATGGTTTTTGGCGAATTGCTCCGCGAAGGCAGGGCGAAACGGCGTGAAATTTTCAGGGTACATCGAGGCAGTTACCCCGGTTCGAACGAGACCGGCCCTGGGTCTCTGGGCGGCGGGAGAGCCGAGTTTCGTGACTTTACGTGCAAAGTATTAAAATCACCAAGAACCAATAAGTCCCAGAGACTAAGTGTTGAAAATCACCAAAAAACAATAAGTCTGCTGAAAAAATGACTAAGTGTTGAAAATCACCAAGAACCAATAAGTCCCACGCACTAAGTGTCAAAAATCACCAAGAACCAATAAGTCTGCTGAAAAAATGACTAAGTGTTGAAAATCACTAAGAACCAATAAGTCCCAGAGACTAAGTGTCAAAAATCACCAAGAACCAATAAGTCTGCTGAAAAAATGACTAAGTGTTGAAAATCACCAAGAACCAATAAGTCCCAGAGACTAAGTGTTGAAAATCACCAAGAACCAATAAGTCTGCTGAAAAAATGACTAAGTGTTGAAAATCACCAAGAACCAATAAGTCTGCTGAAAAAATGACTAAGTGTTGAAAATCACCAAGAACCAATAAGTCCCAGAGACTAAGTGTTGAAAATCACCAAGAACCAATAAGTCTGCTGAAAAAATGACTAAGTGTTGAAAATCACCAAGAACCAATAAGTCCCAGAGACTAAGTGTTGAAAATTACCAAGAACCAATAAGTCTGCTGAAAAAATGACTAAGTGTCAAAAATCACTAAGAACCAATAAGTCTGCTGAAAAAATGACTAAGTGTTGAAAATCACCAAGAACCAATAAGTCCCAGAGACTAAGTGTTGAAAATCACCAAGAACCAATAAGTCCCACGCACTAAGTGTCAAAAATCACCAAGAACCAATAAGTCTGCTGAAAAAATGACTAAGTGTTGAAAATCACTAAGAACCAATAAGTCCCAGAGACTAAGTGTCAAAAATCACCAAGAACCAATAAGTCTGCTGAAAAAATGACTAAGTGTTGAAAATCACCAAGAACCAATAAGTCTGCTGAAAAAATGACTAAGTGTCAAAAATCACTAAGAACCAATAAGTCCCAGAGACTAAGTGTCAAAAATCACCAAGAACCAATAAGTCTGCTGAAAAAATGACTAAGTGTTGAAAATCACCAAGAACCAATAAGTCCCAGAGACTAAGTGTCAAAAATCACCAAGAACCAATAAGTCTGCTGAAAAAATGACTAAGTGTTGAAAATCACTAAGAACCAATAAGTCCCAGAGACTAAGTGTCAAAAAATCACCAAGAACCAATAAGTCTGCTGAAAAAATGACTAAGTGTTGAAAATCACCAAGAACCAATAAGTCTGCTGAAAAAATGACTAAGTGTTGAAAATCACCAAGAACCAATAAGTCTGCTGAAAAAATGACTGTGTTGAAAATCACCAAGAACCAATAAGTCTGCTGAAAAAATGACTAAGTGTTGAAAATCACCAAGAACCAATAAGTCCCAGAGACTAAGTGTTGAAAATCACCAAGAACCAATAAGTCTGCTGAAAAAATGACTAAGTGTCAAAAATCACCAAGAACCAATAAGTCCCAGAGACTAAGTGTCAAAAATCACCAAGAACCAATAAGTCTGCTGAAAAAATGACTAAGTGTTGAAAATCACCAAGAACCAATAAGTCTGCTGAAAAAATGACTAAGTGTTGAAAATCACCAAGAACCAATAAGTCTGCGGTACGTTTGGGGGCTTATATCTCGGGAACGGCGCGGCGAAAAATTCTGAATCTCGGGTCGGTGGAAGGTCTCGGGGGTCTGCAGCGAACGGCGCCGTCCCCGTGGTCCGGGCCCCAGGGGGTCCCGAGTTATACGCAGCGCAACGTAAACCTTTTTGGGCTTATATCTCGGGAACGGCGGGGTCTGGAGGGCTGGGGCGGGCGTCCCCGGAGAGAGTGGGCCGGGGCCTTTCCAACGGGCCCGGGCACTCGGTCCGGGGAGGCGGGACTCGGGCGCTAGAGGCCACGGAAGATCGGGACCCCCGCGATCCGCGATCCGGGGGGGGTGCTCCCCGAGGCCCGGGAAGGATGTGTTCGGGCAAGGGCCGGGAGAGGAGCATTCCACCCGAGTTTGAGCGCTCTGGGTCTTTGGGTTCCCGAGTTATGAGCGAAAGTCTGCCGAAAAGGGAGCCTCTCGGGCGCCCGCCATTTTGTGAAGCGCCCGATGGTTTTTGGCGAATAGCTCCGCGAAGGCAAGGCGAATCGGCGTGAAATTTTCAGGGTACATCGAGGCAGTTACCCCGGTTCGAACGAGACCGGCCCTGGGTCTCTGGGCGGCGGGAGAGCCGAGTTTCGTGACTTTACGTGCAAAGTATTAAAATCACCAAGAACCAATAAGTCCCAGAGACTAAGTGTTGAAAATCACCAAAAAACAATAAGTCTGCTGAAAAAATGACTAAGTGTTGAAAATCACCAAGAACCAATAAGTCCCACGCACTAAGTGTCAAAAATCACCAAGAACCAATAAGTCTGCTGAAAAAATGACTAAGTGTTGAAAATCACTAAGAACCAATAAGTCCCAGAGACTAAGTGTCAAAAATCACCAAGAACCAATAAGTCTGCTGAAAAAATGACTAAGTGTTGAAAATCACCAAGAACCAATAAGTCCCAGAGACTAAGTGTTGAAAATCACCAAGAACCAATAAGTCTGCTGAAAAAATGACTAAGTGTTGAAAATCACCAAGAACCAATAAGTCTGCTGAAAAAATGACTAAGTGTTGAAAATCACCAAGAACCAATAAGTCCCAGAGACTAAGTGTTGAAAATCACCAAGAACCAATAAGTCTGCTGAAAAAATGACTAAGTGTTGAAAATCACCAAGAACCAATAAGTCCCAGAGACTAAGTGTTGAAAATTACCAAGAACCAATAAGTCTGCTGAAAAAATGACTAAGTGTCAAAAATCACTAAGAACCAATAAGTCTGCTGAAAAAATGACTAAGTGTTGAAAATCACCAAGAACCAATAAGTCCCAGAGACTAAGTGTTGAAAATCACCAAGAACCAATAAGTCCCACGCACTAAGTGTCAAAAATCACCAAGAACCAATAAGTCTGC
This sequence comes from Zacco platypus, assembly GCA_038088235.1. Classification (NCBI taxonomy): domain Eukaryota; kingdom Metazoa; phylum Chordata; class Actinopteri; order Cypriniformes; family Xenocyprididae; genus Zacco; species Zacco platypus. Next base: position 156,033 of record JBBHEA010000035.1, on the reverse strand, counting down.
TGAAAAAATGACTAAGTGTTGAAAATCACTAAGAACCAATAAGTCCCAGAGACTAAGTGTCAAAAATCACCAAGAACCAATAAGTCTGCTGAAAAAATGACTAAGTGTTGAAAATCACCAAGAACCAATAAGTCTGCTGAAAAAATGACTAAGTGTCAAAAATCACTAAGAACCAATAAGTCCCAGAGACTAAGTGTCAAAAATCACCAAGAACCAATAAGTCTGCTGAAAAAATGACTAAGTGTTGAAAATCACCAAGAACCAATAAGTCTGCTGAAAAAATGACTAAGTGTTGAAAATCACCAAGAACCAATAAGTCTGCTGAAAAAATGACTGTGTTGAAAATCACCAAGAACCAATAAGTCTGCTGAAAAAATGACTAAGTGTTGAAAATCACCAAGAACCAATAAGTCCCAGAGACTAAGTGTTGAAAATCACCAAGAACCAATAAGTCTGCTGAAAAAATGACTAAGTGTCAAAAATCACCAAGAACCAATAAGTCCCAGAGACTAAGTGTCAAAAATCACCAAGAACCAATAAGTCTGCTGAAAAAATGACTAAGTGTTGAAAATCACCAAGAACCAATAAGTCTGCTGAAAAAATGACTAAGTGTTGAAAATCACCAAGAACCAATAAGTCTGCGGTACGTTTGGGGGCTTATATCTCGGGAACGGCGCGGCGAAAAATTCTGAATCTCGGGTCGGTGGAAGGTCTCGGGGGTCTGCAGCGAACGGCGCCGTCCCCGTGGTCCGGGCCCCAGGGGGTCCCGAGTTATACGCAGCGCAACGTAAACCTTTTTGGGCTTATATCTCGGGAACGGCGGGGTCTGGAGGGCTGGGGCGGGCGTCCCCGGAGAGAGTGGGCCGGGGCCTTTCCAACGGGCCCGGGCACTCGGTCCGGGGAGGCGGGACTCGGGCGCTAGAGGCCACGGAAGATCGGGACCCCCGCGATCCGCGATCCGGGGGGGGTGCTCCCCGAGGCCCGGGAAGGATGTGTTCGGGCAAGGGCCGGGAGAGGAGCATTCCACCCGAGTTTGAGCGCTCTGGGTCTTTGGGTTCCCGAGTTATGAGCGAAAGTCTGCCGAAAAGGGAGCCTCTCGGGCGCCCGCCATTTTGTGAAGCGCCCGATGGTTTTTGGCGAATAGCTCCGCGAAGGCAAGGCGAATCGGCGTGAAATTTTCAGGGTACATCGAGGCAGTTACCCCGGTTCGAACGAGACCGGCCCTGGGTCTCTGGGCGGCGGGAGAGCCGAGTTTCGTGACTTTACGTGCAAAGTATTAAAATCACCAAGAACCAATAAGTCCCAGAGACTAAGTGTTGAAAATCACCAAAAAACAATAAGTCTGCTGAAAAAATGACTAAGTGTTGAAAATCACCAAGAACCAATAAGTCCCACGCACTAAGTGTCAAAAATCACCAAGAACCAATAAGTCTGCTGAAAAAATGACTAAGTGTTGAAAATCACTAAGAACCAATAAGTCCCAGAGACTAAGTGTCAAAAATCACCAAGAACCAATAAGTCTGCTGAAAAAATGACTAAGTGTTGAAAATCACCAAGAACCAATAAGTCCCAGAGACTAAGTGTTGAAAATCACCAAGAACCAATAAGTCTGCTGAAAAAATGACTAAGTGTTGAAAATCACCAAGAACCAATAAGTCTGCTGAAAAAATGACTAAGTGTTGAAAATCACCAAGAACCAATAAGTCCCAGAGACTAAGTGTTGAAAATCACCAAGAACCAATAAGTCTGCTGAAAAAATGACTAAGTGTTGAAAATCACCAAGAACCAATAAGTCCCAGAGACTAAGTGTTGAAAATTACCAAGAACCAATAAGTCTGCTGAAAAAATGACTAAGTGTCAAAAATCACTAAGAACCAATAAGTCTGCTGAAAAAATGACTAAGTGTTGAAAATCACCAAGAACCAATAAGTCCCAGAGACTAAGTGTTGAAAATCACCAAGAACCAATAAGTCCCACGCACTAAGTGTCAAAAATCACCAAGAACCAATAAGTCTGCTGAAAAAATGACTAAGTGTTGAAAATCACTAAGAACCAATAAGTCCCAGAGACTAAGTGTCAAAAATCACCAAGAACCAATAAGTCTGCTGAAAAAATGACTAAGTGTTGAAAATCACCAAGAACCAATAAGTCTGCTGAAAAAATGACTAAGTGTCAAAAATCACTAAGAACCAATAAGTCCCAGAGACTAAGTGTCAAAAATCACCAAGAACCAATAAGTCTGCTGAAAAAATGACTAAGTGTTGAAAATCACCAAGAACCAATAAGTCCCAGAGACTAAGTGTCAAAAATCACCAAGAACCAATAAGTCTGCTGAAAAAATGACTAAGTGTTGAAAATCACTAAGAACCAATAAGTCCCAGAGACTAAGTGTCAAAAAATCACCAAGAACCAATAAGTCTGCTGAAAAAATGACTAAGTGTTGAAAATCACCAAGAACCAATAAGTCTGCTGAAAAAATGACTAAGTGTTGAAAATCACCAAGAACCAATAAGTCTGCTGAAAAAATGACTGTGTTGAAAATCACCAAGAACCAATAAGTCTGCTGAAAAAATGACTAAGTGTTGAAAATCACCAAGAACCAATAAGTCCCAGAGACTAAGTGTTGAAAATCACCAAGAACCAATAAGTCTGCTGAAAAAATGACTAAGTGTCAAAAATCACCAAGAACCAATAAGTCCCAGAGACTAAGTGTCAAAAATCACCAAGAACCAATAAGTCTGCTGAAAAAATGACTAAGTGTTGAAAATCACCAAGAACCAATAAGTCTGCTGAAAAAATGACTAAGTGTTGAAAATCACCAAGAACCAATAAGTCTGCGGTACGTTTGGGGGCTTATATCTCGGGAACGGCGCGGCGAAAAATTCTGAATCTCGGGTCGGTGGAAGGTCTCGGGGGTCTGCAGCGAACGGCGCCGTCCCCGTGGTCCGGGCCCCAGGGGGTCCCGAGTTATACGCAGCGCAACGTAAACCTTTTTGGGCTTATATCTCGGGAACGGCGGGGTCTGGAGGGCTGGGGCGGGCGTCCCCGGAGAGAGTGGGCCGGGGCCTTTCCAACGGGCCCGGGCACTCGGTCCGGGGAGGCGGGACTCGGGCGCTAGAGGCCACGGAAGATCGGGACCCCCGCGATCCGCGATCCGGGGGGGGTGCTCCCCGAGGCCCGGGAAGGATGTGTTCGGGCAAGGGCCGGGAGAGGAGCATTCCACCCGAGTTTGAGCGCTCTGGGTCTTTGGGTTCCCGAGTTATGAGCGAAAGTCTGCCGAAAAGGGAGCCTCTCGGGCGCCCGCCATTTTGTGAAGCGCCCGATGGTTTTTGGCGAATAGCTCCGCGAAGGCAAGGCGAATCGGCGTGAAATTTTCAGGGTACATCGAGGCAGTTACCCCGGTTCGAACGAGACCGGCCCTGGGTCTCTGGGCGGCGGGAAAGCCGAGTTTCGTGACTTTACGTGCAAAGTATTAATGGAGCATAAGAACCAATAAGTCCCGGAGACTAAGTGTCAAAAATCACCAAGAACCAATAAGTTTGCCGAAAAAATGACTAAGTGTTGAAAATCACCAAGAACCAATAAGTCTGCTGAAAAAATGACTAAGTGTTGAAAATCACCAAGAACCAATAAGTCCCAGAGACTAAGTGTCAAAAATCACCAAGAACCAATAAGTCTGCTGAAAAAATGACTAAGTGTTGAAAATCACCAAGAACCAATAAGTCCCACGCACTAAGTGTCAAAAATCACCAAGAACCAATAAGTCTGCTGAAAAAATGACTAAGTGTCAAAAATCACCAAGAACCAATAAGTCTGCTGAAAAAATGACTAAGTGTTGAAAATCACCAAGAACCAATAAGTCCCACGCACTAAGTGTCAAAAATCACCAAGAACCAATAAGTCTGCTGAAAAAATGACTAAGTGTTGAAAATCACCAAGAACCAATAAGTCCCACGCACTAAGTGTTGAAAATCACCAAGAACCAATAAGTCTGCTGAAAAAATGACTAAGTGTCAAAAATCACCAAGAACCAATAAGTCTGCTGAAAAAATGACTAAGTGTTGAAAATCACCAAGAACCAATAAGTCCCACGCACTAAGTGTCAAAAATCACCAAGAACCAATAAGTCTGCTGAAAAAATGACTAAGTGTTGAAAATCACCAAGAACCAATAAGTCCCACGCACTAAGTGTCAAAAATCACCAAGAACCAATAAGTCTGCTGAAAAAATGACTAAGTGTCAAAAATCACCAAGAACCAATAAGTCTGCTGAAAAAATGACTAAGTGTTGAAAATCACCAAGAACCAATAAGTCCCACGCACTAAGTGTCAAAAATCACCAAGAACCAATAAGTCTGCTGAAAAAATGACTAAGTGTTGAAAATCACCAAGAACCAATAAGTCTGCTGAAAAAATGACTAAGTGTTGAAAATCACCAAGAACCAATAAGTCTGCTGAAAAAATGACTAAGTGTCAGAAAATCACCAAGAACCAATAAGTCCCACGCACTAAGTGTCAAAAAAAACACCAAGAACCAATAAGTCCCACGCACTAAGTGTCAAAACTACACCAAGAACCAATAAGTCCCGCGCACTAAGTCGAGTAATTTGAGGTGTTGGTCTGAGAACCAGCAGCGCGGTAATGACTAAGTGTCAGAAAATCACCAAGAACCAATAAGTCCCACGCACTAAGTGTCAAAAAAAACACCAAGAACCAATAAGTCCCACGCACTAAGTGTCAAAACTACACCAAGAACCAATAAGTCCCGCGCACTAAGTCGAGTAATTTGAGGTGTTGGTCTGAGAACCAGCAGCGCGGTGATCGGTTTCCCAAGGCCCAGAGGGGTCACCCGTCCTGGGCATGGGTCATCCCTGGTGGGGGGTGGTGAGCGCAGAAACCACAAAATCTGGCCATCGCGGTATTGTAGGAGAGAGGTTGAGTCTGGGAAGAACCGGAGGAAACGAAGCGAGGCAGGGTGAGCCTCGGCCCAGACACCACCGGCGCTGAGAGGGGGTGCCGGTGGCGGTTGTATGCGAACGAACGAAGGCTCCGGGTGGTCCGGGGGGCGCGCGCGCCCGCTCCTCGGACCCGGCGAGAAGGCATCGGTATGGGGGGCGCGCCGCGTTTCTGATCGATGGGACAGAGAGAAGCGCCGGGGGCAGGCCTTTATGCCCGGCCGGAGACGGCCGCCTTTGGGCATGGCGTACCTCCCCGCGAAGCGCTTTATTTTTCTCGGAGGAAGCCCCTCGCGGGCGCTCCGACCCCGGGAGACTCAGACGGCCGGTCAGCCTCGGAGGTCCGTCGCGGCGGCGGGACCGGGGCGGACGGGCGGGTTTCGGAGGCGGTTTTCGGGCCCAGGCCCGTTATCACGTCTCCCGCCCGACTCGTTCGTCCTCCCCGCCGCCGTCTCTGCACGCTTTCCCCAGTGACGGCCGCGATTCAGCGGCCACCCCCCTTTCCTCGAGTCGTCCCCCAGCCCGGGGTGAGAGACGGGTTAGGGTTCGGGTAGCGGGGTGGGGTTTTGACCGAACGCCTCTAAGTCAGAACGACCCCCCGGGCCCGGCCCGTCCCGTCCCCCTCTCCCGGACAGAGTGGCGGCTACCTGGTTGATCCTGCCAGTAGCATATGCTTGTCTCAAAGATTAAGCCATGCAGGTCTAAGTGCACACGGCCGGTACAGTGAAACTGCGAATGGCTCATTAAATCAGTTATGGTTCCTTTGATCGCTCCAAAGCCACTTGGATAACTGTGGCAATTCCAGAGCTAATACATGCTAACGAGCGCCGACCCGGCCGCCGACCCGGCCGGGGACGCGTGCATTTATCAGTGCCAAAACCCACGCGGGTGCGGCGGGGGTCCGCCCTCGCCGTCCCGGCCGCTTTGGTGACTCTAGATAACCTCGGGCCGATCGCGCGCCCTCCGCGGCGGCGACGACTCTTTCGAATGTCTGCCCTATCAACTTTCGATGGTACGTTCGGCGCCTACCATGGTGACCACGGGTAACGGGGAATCAGGGTTCGATTCCGGAGAGGGAGCCTGAGAAACGGCTACCACATCCAAGGAAGGCAGCAGGCGCGCAAATTACCCATTTCCGACACGGAGAGGTAGTGACGAAAAATAACAATACAGGTCTCTTTCGAGGCCCTGTAATTGGAATGAGCGTATCCTAAACCCATGGGCGAGGACCCATTGGAGGGCAAGTCTGGTGCCAGCAGCCGCGGTAATTCCAGCTCCAATAGCGTATACTAAAGTTGCTGCAGTTAAAAAGCTCGTAGTTGGATCTCGGGAGTGGGCTGGCGGTCCGCCGCGAGGCGAGCCACCGCCTGTCCCGGACCCTGCCTCACGGCGCCCCCCGGATGCCCTTAGCTGGGTGTCCGGTCCGGGGCCCGAAGCGTTTACTTTGAAAAAATTAGAGTGTTCAAAGCAGGCCACCCGTCGCCGCTGAATACCGCAGCTAGGAATAATGGAATAGGACTCCGGTTCTATTTTGTGGGTTTCTGGAACCCGGGGCCATGATTGAGAGGGACGGCCGGGGGCATTCGTATTGCGCCGCTAGAGGTGAAATTCTTGGACCGGCGCAAGACGGACGAGAGCGAAAGCATTTGCCAAGAATGTTTTCATTAATCAAGAACGAAAGTCGGAGGTTCGAAGACGATCAGATACCGTCGTAGTTCCGACCGTAAACGATGCCGACCCGCGATCCGGCGGCGTTATTCCCATGACCCGCCGGGCAGCGTGCGGGAAACCACGAGTCTTTGGGTTCCGGGGGGAGTATGGTTGCAAAGCTGAAACTTAAAGGAATTGACGGAAGGGCACCACCAGGAGTGGAGCCTGCGGCTTAATTTGACTCAACACGGGAAAGCTCACCCGGCCCGGACACGGAAAGGATTGACAGATTGATAGCTCTTTCTCGATTCTGTGGGTGGTGGTGCATGGCCGTTCTTAGTTGGTGGAGCGATTTGTCTGGTTCATTCCGATAACGAACGAGATTCCGGCATGCTAAATAGTTACGCGGCCCCGCGCGGTCGGCGTCCAACTTCTTAGAGGGACAAGTGGCGTTCAGCCACGCGAGATGGAGCAATAACAGGTCTGTGATGCCCTTAGATGTCCGGGGCTGCACGCGCGCCACAATGGGCGGATCAGCGTGTGCCTACCCTGCGCCGAGAGGCGCGGGTAACCCGCTGAACCCCGCTCGTGATTGGGACTGGGGATTGAAACTGTTTCCCATCAACGAGGAATTCCCAGTAAGCGCGGGTCATAAGCTCGCGTTGATTAAGTCCCTGCCCTTTGTACACACCGCCCGTCGCTACTACCGATTGGGTGGTTTAGTGAGGTCCTTGGATCGGCCCCGCCGGGGCTCCTCGCGGGCTCCTGGCGGTGTTGTCGAGAAGACGATCGAACTTGACCATCTAGAGGAAGTAAAAGTCGTAACAAGGTTTCCGTAGGTGAACCTGCGGAAGGATCATTAACGGTCGGCCTGGGCCCCGAGAATCGGCCAGACCTCCCCAGAGCCTGGGGCCGCTCCGGCGTGCCCCACCCTTGGTAGGAACCGGACAGGAACCGCTCGGTGAACCGAGGCGGTCGAGAGTCACCTCCCGGCGGGTACCCGTAGGCTCCTCTCCCCGTACCCCGTGCGGGGAGAGGGGACCGTGGGTTTAATGACCTCCGCTCCCCTCTCGGGGGGAGCGCTGGCGCCCGTCCGGAGTCTCGCCGCAAAACCCATTTTTTTTACCAACCTCTCTGTCATGGTTTAGTCCCCTGTCAAACAGAACAAAAAGAGTACAACTCTTAGCGGTGGATCACTCGGCTCGTGCGTCGATGAAGAACGCAGCCAGCTGCGAGAACTAATGTGAATTGCAGGACACATTGATCATCGACACTTCGAACGCACTTTGCGGCCCCGGGTTCCTCCCGGGGCCACGTCTGTCTGAGGGTCGCTTTGCAATCGATCGGGAGCCCGCCTCCGGGCGAGCACCCGCGGCTGGAGGTTCGCAGGGGGGCCCGCTCCCCTCCGTCCTCTTAAGTGCAGACCGTCCGGCGACCCGTCCCGTCCCTACCTCCTCTCTCTCTCCCCTGGCCGGGGAGAGGCCTCCGTATTCCCCTCCGGGGGGATGGCGTCGCGCCGTCGCGCCGATGCGGTCAGGGTGACCTCCTCCGCGGCTGCCGGTGGCTCTGCCGCCCGCCGCCCGCGCCTGGAGGGCCGCTGCCCGCCGGTTAGGCGGCCTTCGTCGTGGGGGCCTCGCTCGCACCCGGCCAGGCGGGGGGTTAGACGGTGCCGGGGGGACACAGTCGGCGGGTCGCTTCGTGGCGAAACTCTCGTCCATGGCCAGTCCTCTCCTCTCCCCTTCGGGGGGGTGCGTCAGGCGGCCGCGAAACCACCCCACTCTCGAGGGGGGGTTTCCCATCCGCACGCGACCTCAGTTCAGACGAGACGACCCGCTGAATTTAAGCATATTACTAAGCGGAGGAAAAGAAACTAACAAGGATTCCCTCAGTAGCGGCGAGCGAAGAGGGAAGAGCCCAGCGCCGAATCCC
>JBBHEA010000035.1:130000-142500 GCA_038088235.1 Zacco platypus | reverse complement strand
GAGGGCCTGGTTCTCCCAGGCAGGCGGGTGGGAAGCCGGCCTAGAGCCTCCCCCTGAGGTGGCTCGTGGGCGGCAGAGAGCGGCCAAAACCTAAGTTGAATTTGGGTGACCAGTGGTCTTTTGTCATTTTGGGTGACCAGTGGCCCGGTCGTCTGGAGGCGCGGGCTTGCTGGGTCAGTAACCCGGGCTTAAGTGCGCGGCTCCCCGGGTACGCACGGTGAACAGGTGATGGTATAGCTCCATAGGAGGGTGTTATCCGTGGTAGCGTTGCCCGGAGAAGGCGCATGGGAACGCGGGGTGGTTTTCGACTGATATCTCCACGGAGGTAGGGGGCAGTGACTCCATATTTGTACCCAAGTAAGGTGGGGTTAGCACGGTTAAAATGAGCCCTGTCCTGGGAGAATAGCTCCACGGGTCCCCGAGAAATGAATTTTTTAAAGTCCCCAGTGCGGGGCTGGAGAGCTGTAAGGCGGGGTGGTTTTCGACTGATATCTCCACGGAGGTAGGGGGCAGTGACTCCATATTTGTACCCAAGTAAGGTGGGGTTAGCACGGTTAAAATGAGCCCGGGCCTGGGAGAATAGCTCCACGGGTCCCCGAGATATGAATTTTTAAAGCCCTCAGCGCGGGGCTGGTGACCTGCGACGCGCGGTGGTTTTTGACTCATATCTCCACGGAGGTAGGGGGTAGTGACTCCATATTTGTACCCAAGTAAGGTGGGGTTAGTACGGTTAAAATGAGCCCGGGCCTGGGAGAATAGCTCCACGGGTCCCCGAGATATGAATTTTTAAAACCCTCAGCGCGGGGCTGGTGACCTGCGACGCGCGGTGGTTTTTGACTCATATCTCCACGGCGGTAGGGGGTAGTGACTCCAAATTTATACCCAAGTAAGGTGGGGTTAGCACGGTTAAAATGAGCCCGGGCCTGGGAGGCTAGCTCCACGGGTCCCCGAGATATGGATTTTTGAAGCCCTCAGCGCGGGGCTGGTGCCCTGCGACGCGCGGTGGTTTTTGACAGATATCTCCCCGGAGGTAGGGGGTAGTGACTCCATATTTGTACCCAAGTAAGGTGGGGTTAGTACGGTTAAAATGAGCCCGGCCCTGGGAGAATAGCTCCACGGGTCCCCGAGATATGAATTTTTAAAACCCTCAGCGCGGGGCTGGTGACCTGCGACGCGCGGTGGTTTTTGACTCATATCTCCACGGCGGTAGGGGGTAGTGACTCCAAATTTATACCCAAGTAAGGTGGGGTTAGCACGGTTAAAATGAGCCCGGGCCTGGGAGGCTAGCTCCACGGGTCCCCGAGATATGAATTTTTAAAGCCCTCAGCGCGGGGCTGGTGACCTGCGACGCGCGGTGGTTTATGACTCATATCTCCCCGGAGGTAGGGGGTAGTGACTCCATATTTGTACCCAAGTAAGGTGGGGTTAGTACGGTTAAAATGAGCCATGGCCTGGGAGAATAGCTCCACGGGTCCCCGAGATATGAATTTTTAAAGCCCTCAGCGCGGGGCTGGTGACCTGCGACGCGCGGTGGTTTTTGACTCATATCTCCCCGGAGGTAGGGGGTAGTGACTCCACATTTGTACCCAAGTAAGGTGGGGTTAGTACGGTTAAAATGAGCCCTGGCCTGGGAAGCTAGCTCCACGGGTCCCCGAGATATGAATTTTTAAAGCCCTCAGCGCGGGGCTGGTGCCCTGCGACGCGCGGTGGTTTTTGACAGATATCTCCCCGGAGGTAGGGGGTAGTGACTCCATATTTGTACCCAAGTAAGGTGGGGTTAGTACGGTTAAAATGAGCCCTGGCCTGGGAGAATAGCTCCACGGGTCCCCGAGATATGAATTTTTAAAACCCTCATCGCGGGGCTGGTGACCTGCGACGCGCGGTGGTTTTTTATTTCTATCTCCACGGAGGTAGGGGGTAGTGACTCCATATTTGTACCCAAGTAAGGTGGGGTTAGTACGGTTAAAATGAGCCCTGGCCTGGGAGAATAGCTCCACGGGTCCCCGAGATATGAATTTTTAAAACCCTCAGCGCGGGGCTGGTGACCTGCGACGCGCGGTGGTTTATGACTCATATCTCCCCGGAGGTAGGGGGTAGTGACTCCACATTTGTACCCAAGTAAGGTGGGGTTAGTACGGTTAAAATGAGCCCTGGCCTGGGAAGCTAGCTCCACGGGTCCCCGAGATATGAATTTTTAAAGCCCTCAGCGCGGGGCTGGTGCCCTGCGACGCGCGGTGGTTTTTGACAGATATCTCCCCGGAGGTAGGGGGTAGTGACTCCATATTTGTACCCAAGTAAGGTGGGGTTAGTACGGTTAAAATGAGCCCTGGCCTGGGAGAATAGCTCCACGGGTCCCCGAGAAATGAATTTTTTAAAGTCCCCAGCGCGGGGCTAGAGAGCTGTAAGGCGGGGTGGTTTTCGACTGATATCTCCACGGAGGTAGGGGGCAGTGACTCCATATTTGTACCCAAGTAAGGTGGGGTTAGCACGGTTAAAATGAGCCCTGGCCTGGGAGAATAGCTCCACGGGTCCCCGAGATATGAATTTTTAAAACCCTCATCGCGGGGCTGGTGACCTGCGACGCGCGGTGGTTTTTGACTCATATCTCCCCGGAGGTAGGGTGTAATGACTCCAAATTTATACCCAAGTAAGCTGGGGTTAGCACGGTTAAAATGAGGCCGGCCCTGGGAGAATAGCTCCACGGGTCCCCGAGATATGAATTTTTAAAACCCTCAGCGCGGGGCTGGTGACCTGCGACGCGCGGTGGTTTTTGACTCATATCTCCACGGCGGTAGGGGGTAGTGACTCCAAATTTATACCCAAGTAAGGTGGGGTTAGCACGGTTAAAATGAGCCCGGGCCTGGGAGGCTAGCTCCACGGGTCCCCGAGATATGAATTTTTAAAGCCCTCAGCGCGGGGCTGGTGACCTGCGACGCGCGGTGGTTTATGACTCATATCTCCCCGGAGGTAGGGGGTAGTGACTCCATATTTGTACCCAAGTAAGGTGGGGTTAGTACGGTTAAAATGAGCCATGGCCTGGGAGAATAGCTCCACGGGTCCCCGAGATATGAATTTTTAAAGCCCTCAGCGCGGGGCTGGTGACCTGCGACGCGCGGTGGTTTTTGACTCATATCTCCCCGGAGGTAGGGGGTAGTGACTCCACATTTGTACCCAAGTAAGGTGGGGTTAGTACGGTTAAAATGAGCCCTGGCCTGGGAAGCTAGCTCCACGGGTCCCCGAGATATGAATTTTTAAAGCCCTCAGCGCGGGGCTGGTGCCCTGCGACGCGCGGTGGTTTTTGACAGATATCTCCCCGGAGGTAGGGGGTAGTGACTCCATATTTGTACCCAAGTAAGGTGGGGTTAGTACGGTTAAAATGAGCCCTGGCCTGGGAGAATAGCTCCACGGGTCCCCGAGATATGAATTTTTAAAACCCTCATCGCGGGGCTGGTGACCTGCGACGCGCGGTGGTTTTTTATTTCTATCTCCACGGAGGTAGGGGGTAGTGACTCCATATTTGTACCCAAGTAAGGTGGGGTTAGTACGGTTAAAATGAGCCCTGGCCTGGGAGAATAGCTCCACGGGTCCCCGAGATATGAATTTTTAAAACCCTCAGCGCGGGGCTGGTGACCTGCGACGCGCGGTGGTTTATGACTCATATCTCCCCGGAGGTAGGGGGTAGTGACTCCACATTTGTACCCAAGTAAGGTGGGGTTAGTACGGTTAAAATGAGCCCTGGCCTGGGAAGCTAGCTCCACGGGTCCCCGAGATATGAATTTTTAAAGCCCTCAGCGCGGGGCTGGTGACCTGCAACGCGCGGTGGTTTTTGACTCATATCTCCCCGGAGGTAGGGGGTAGTGACTCCATATTTGTACCCAAGTAAGGTGGGGTTAGCACGGTTAAAATGAGCCCTGTCCTGGGAGAATAGCTCCACGGGTCCCCGAGAAATGAATTTTTTAAAGTCCCCAGCGCGGGGCTGGAGAGCTGTAAGGCGGGGTGGTTTTCGACTGATATCTCCACGGAGGTAGGGGGCAGTGACTCCATATTTGTACCCAAGTAAGGTGGGGTTAGTACGGTTAAAATGAGCCCAGACCTGGGAGGATTGCCTAATGGGTCCCCGAGATATGAATTTTTAAAGCCCTCAGCGCGGGGCTGGTGACCTGCAACGCGGGGTGGTTTTTGACTCATATCTCCCCGGAGGTAGGGGGTAGTGACTCCATATTTGTACCCAAGTAAGGTGGGGTTAGCACGGTTAAAATGAGCCCAGGCCTGGGAGGATTGCCTAATGGGTCCCCGAGATATGGATTTTTAAAGCCCTCAGCGCGGGGCTGGTGACCTGCGACGCGCGGTGGTTTTTGACAGATATCTCCTCGGAGGTAGGGGGTAGTGACTCCATATTTGTACCCAAGTAAGGTGGGGTTAGTACGGTTAAAATGAGCCCTGTCCTGGGAGAATAGCTCCACGGGTCCCCGAGAAATGAATTTTTTAAAGTCCCCAGCGCGGGGCTGGAGAGCTGTAAGGCGGGGTGGTTTTCGACTGATATCTCCACGGAGGTAGGGGGCAGTGACTCCATATTTGTACCCAAGTAAGGTGGGGTTAGCACGGTTAAAATGAGCCCTGTCCTGGGAGAATAGCTCCACGGGTCCCCGAGAAATGAATTTTTTAAAGTCCCCAGTGCGGGGCTGGAGAGCTGTAAGGCGGGGTGGTTTTCGACTGATATCTCCACGGAGGTAGGGGGCAGTGACTCCATATTTGTACCCAAGTAAGGTGGGGTTAGCACGGTTAAAATGAGCCCGGGCCTGGGAGAATAGCTCCACGGGTCCCCGAGATATGAATTTTTAAAGCCCTCAGCGCGGGGCTGGTGACCTGCGACGCGCGGTGGTTTTTGACTCATATCTCCACGGAGGTAGGGGGTAGTGACTCCATATTTGTACCCAAGTAAGGTGGGGTTAGTACGGTTAAAATGAGCCCGGGCCTGGGAGAATAGCTCCACGGGTCCCCGAGATATGAATTTTTAAAACCCTCAGCGCGGGGCTGGTGACCTGCGACGCGCGGTGGTTTTTGACTCATATCTCCACGGCGGTAGGGGGTAGTGACTCCAAATTTATACCCAAGTAAGGTGGGGTTAGCACGGTTAAAATGAGCCCGGGCCTGGGAGGCTAGCTCCACGGGTCCCCGAGATATGGATTTTTGAAGCCCTCAGCGCGGGGCTGGTGCCCTGCGACGCGCGGTGGTTTTTGACAGATATCTCCCCGGAGGTAGGGGGTAGTGACTCCATATTTGTACCCAAGTAAGGTGGGGTTAGTACGGTTAAAATGAGCCCGGCCCTGGGAGAATAGCTCCACGGGTCCCCGAGATATGAATTTTTAAAACCCTCAGCGCGGGGCTGGTGACCTGCGACGCGCGGTGGTTTTTGACTCATATCTCCACGGCGGTAGGGGGTAGTGACTCCAAATTTATACCCAAGTAAGGTGGGGTTAGCACGGTTAAAATGAGCCCGGGCCTGGGAGGCTAGCTCCACGGGTCCCCGAGATATGAATTTTTAAAGCCCTCAGCGCGGGGCTGGTGACCTGCGACGCGCGGTGGTTTATGACTCATATCTCCCCGGAGGTAGGGGGTAGTGACTCCATATTTGTACCCAAGTAAGGTGGGGTTAGTACGGTTAAAATGAGCCATGGCCTGGGAGAATAGCTCCACGGGTCCCCGAGATATGAATTTTTAAAGCCCTCAGCGCGGGGCTGGTGACCTGCGACGCGCGGTGGTTTTTGACTCATATCTCCCCGGAGGTAGGGGGTAGTGACTCCATATTTGTACCCAAGTAAGGTGGGGTTAGTACGGTTAAAATGAGCCCTGGCCTGGGAGAATAGCTCCACGGGTCCCCGAGATATGAATTTTTAAAACCCTCATCGCGGGGCTGGTGACCTGCGACGCGCGGTGGTTTTTTATTTCTATCTCCACGGAGGTAGGGGGTAGTGACTCCATATTTGTACCCAAGTAAGGTGGGGTTAGTACGGTTAAAATGAGCCCTGGCCTGGGAGAATAGCTCCACGGGTCCCCGAGATATGAATTTTTAAAACCCTCAGCGCGGGGCTGGTGACCTGCGACGCGCGGTGGTTTATGACTCATATCTCCCCGGAGGTAGGGGGTAGTGACTCCACATTTGTACCCAAGTAAGGTGGGGTTAGTACGGTTAAAATGAGCCCTGGCCTGGGAAGCTAGCTCCACGGGTCCCCGAGATATGAATTTTTAAAGCCCTCAGCGCGGGGCTGGTGCCCTGCGACGCGCGGTGGTTTTTGACAGATATCTCCCCGGAGGTAGGGGGTAGTGACTCCATATTTGTACCCAAGTAAGGTGGGGTTAGTACGGTTAAAATGAGCCCTGGCCTGGGAGAATAGCTCCACGGGTCCCCGAGAAATGAATTTTTTAAAGTCCCCAGCGCGGGGCTAGAGAGCTGTAAGGCGGGGTGGTTTTCGACTGATATCTCCACGGAGGTAGGGGGCAGTGACTCCATATTTGTACCCAAGTAAGGTGGGGTTAGCACGGTTAAAATGAGCCCTGGCCTGGGAGAATAGCTCCACGGGTCCCCGAGATATGAATTTTTAAAACCCTCATCGCGGGGCTGGTGACCTGCGACGCGCGGTGGTTTTTGACTCATATCTCCCCGGAGGTAGGGTGTAATGACTCCAAATTTATACCCAAGTAAGCTGGGGTTAGCACGGTTAAAATGAGGCCGGGCCTGTGAGGATAGCTCCACGGGTCCCCGAGATATGGATTTTTAAAGTGTTCCAAGTTCCTCCGCGTACCAGGCGGCACGGTTGGGGGCTTATATCTCGGGAACGGCGCGGCGAAAAATTCTGAATCTCGGGTCGGTGGAAGGTCTCGGGGGTCTGCAGCGAACGGCACCGTCCCCGTGGTCCGGGCCCCCGGGGGTCCCGAGTTATACGCGGCGCAACGTAAACCTTTTTGGGCTTATATCTCGGGAACGGCGGGGTCTGGAGGGCTGGGGCGGGCGTCCCCGGAGAGAGTGGGCCGGGGCCTTTCCAACGGGCCCGGGCACTCGGTCCGGGGAGGCGGGATTCGGGCGCTAGAGGCCACGGAAGATCGGGACCCCCGCGATCCGCGATCCGGGGGGGGTGCTCCCCGAGGCCCGGGAAGGATGTGTTCGGGCAAGGGCCGGGAGAGGAGCATTTCACCCGAGTTTGAGCGCTCTGGGTCTTTGGGTTCCCGAGTTATGAGCGAAAGTCTGCCGAAAACGGAGCCTCTCGGGCGCCCGCCATTTTGTGAAGCGCCCGATGGTTTTTGGCGAATTGCTCCGCGAAGGCAGGGCGAAACGGCGTGAAATTTTCAGGGTACATCGAGGCAGTTACCCCGGTTCGAACGAGACCGGCCCTGGGTCTCTGGGCGGCGGGAGAGCCGAGTTTCGTGACTTTACGTGCAAAGTATTAAAATCACCAAGAACCAATAAGTCCCAGAGACTAAGTGTTGAAAATCACCAAAAAACAATAAGTCTGCTGAAAAAATGACTAAGTGTTGAAAATCACCAAGAACCAATAAGTCCCACGCACTAAGTGTCAAAAATCACCAAGAACCAATAAGTCTGCTGAAAAAATGACTAAGTGTTGAAAATCACTAAGAACCAATAAGTCCCAGAGACTAAGTGTCAAAAATCACCAAGAACCAATAAGTCTGCTGAAAAAATGACTAAGTGTTGAAAATCACCAAGAACCAATAAGTCCCAGAGACTAAGTGTTGAAAATCACCAAGAACCAATAAGTCTGCTGAAAAAATGACTAAGTGTTGAAAATCACCAAGAACCAATAAGTCTGCTGAAAAAATGACTAAGTGTTGAAAATCACCAAGAACCAATAAGTCCCAGAGACTAAGTGTTGAAAATCACCAAGAACCAATAAGTCTGCTGAAAAAATGACTAAGTGTTGAAAATCACCAAGAACCAATAAGTCCCAGAGACTAAGTGTTGAAAATTACCAAGAACCAATAAGTCTGCTGAAAAAATGACTAAGTGTCAAAAATCACTAAGAACCAATAAGTCTGCTGAAAAAATGACTAAGTGTTGAAAATCACCAAGAACCAATAAGTCCCAGAGACTAAGTGTTGAAAATCACCAAGAACCAATAAGTCCCACGCACTAAGTGTCAAAAATCACCAAGAACCAATAAGTCTGCTGAAAAAATGACTAAGTGTTGAAAATCACTAAGAACCAATAAGTCCCAGAGACTAAGTGTCAAAAATCACCAAGAACCAATAAGTCTGCTGAAAAAATGACTAAGTGTTGAAAATCACCAAGAACCAATAAGTCTGCTGAAAAAATGACTAAGTGTCAAAAATCACTAAGAACCAATAAGTCCCAGAGACTAAGTGTCAAAAATCACCAAGAACCAATAAGTCTGCTGAAAAAATGACTAAGTGTTGAAAATCACCAAGAACCAATAAGTCCCAGAGACTAAGTGTCAAAAATCACCAAGAACCAATAAGTCTGCTGAAAAAATGACTAAGTGTTGAAAATCACTAAGAACCAATAAGTCCCAGAGACTAAGTGTCAAAAAATCACCAAGAACCAATAAGTCTGCTGAAAAAATGACTAAGTGTTGAAAATCACCAAGAACCAATAAGTCTGCTGAAAAAATGACTAAGTGTTGAAAATCACCAAGAACCAATAAGTCTGCTGAAAAAATGACTGTGTTGAAAATCACCAAGAACCAATAAGTCTGCTGAAAAAATGACTAAGTGTTGAAAATCACCAAGAACCAATAAGTCCCAGAGACTAAGTGTTGAAAATCACCAAGAACCAATAAGTCTGCTGAAAAAATGACTAAGTGTCAAAAATCACCAAGAACCAATAAGTCCCAGAGACTAAGTGTCAAAAATCACCAAGAACCAATAAGTCTGCTGAAAAAATGACTAAGTGTTGAAAATCACCAAGAACCAATAAGTCTGCTGAAAAAATGACTAAGTGTTGAAAATCACCAAGAACCAATAAGTCTGCGGTACGTTTGGGGGCTTATATCTCGGGAACGGCGCGGCGAAAAATTCTGAATCTCGGGTCGGTGGAAGGTCTCGGGGGTCTGCAGCGAACGGCGCCGTCCCCGTGGTCCGGGCCCCAGGGGGTCCCGAGTTATACGCAGCGCAACGTAAACCTTTTTGGGCTTATATCTCGGGAACGGCGGGGTCTGGAGGGCTGGGGCGGGCGTCCCCGGAGAGAGTGGGCCGGGGCCTTTCCAACGGGCCCGGGCACTCGGTCCGGGGAGGCGGGACTCGGGCGCTAGAGGCCACGGAAGATCGGGACCCCCGCGATCCGCGATCCGGGGGGGGTGCTCCCCGAGGCCCGGGAAGGATGTGTTCGGGCAAGGGCCGGGAGAGGAGCATTCCACCCGAGTTTGAGCGCTCTGGGTCTTTGGGTTCCCGAGTTATGAGCGAAAGTCTGCCGAAAAGGGAGCCTCTCGGGCGCCCGCCATTTTGTGAAGCGCCCGATGGTTTTTGGCGAATAGCTCCGCGAAGGCAAGGCGAATCGGCGTGAAATTTTCAGGGTACATCGAGGCAGTTACCCCGGTTCGAACGAGACCGGCCCTGGGTCTCTGGGCGGCGGGAGAGCCGAGTTTCGTGACTTTACGTGCAAAGTATTAAAATCACCAAGAACCAATAAGTCCCAGAGACTAAGTGTTGAAAATCACCAAAAAACAATAAGTCTGCTGAAAAAATGACTAAGTGTTGAAAATCACCAAGAACCAATAAGTCCCACGCACTAAGTGTCAAAAATCACCAAGAACCAATAAGTCTGCTGAAAAAATGACTAAGTGTTGAAAATCACTAAGAACCAATAAGTCCCAGAGACTAAGTGTCAAAAATCACCAAGAACCAATAAGTCTGCTGAAAAAATGACTAAGTGTTGAAAATCACCAAGAACCAATAAGTCCCAGAGACTAAGTGTTGAAAATCACCAAGAACCAATAAGTCTGCTGAAAAAATGACTAAGTGTTGAAAATCACCAAGAACCAATAAGTCTGCTGAAAAAATGACTAAGTGTTGAAAATCACCAAGAACCAATAAGTCCCAGAGACTAAGTGTTGAAAATCACCAAGAACCAATAAGTCTGCTGAAAAAATGACTAAGTGTTGAAAATCACCAAGAACCAATAAGTCCCAGAGACTAAGTGTTGAAAATTACCAAGAACCAATAAGTCTGCTGAAAAAATGACTAAGTGTCAAAAATCACTAAGAACCAATAAGTCTGCTGAAAAAATGACTAAGTGTTGAAAATCACCAAGAACCAATAAGTCCCAGAGACTAAGTGTTGAAAATCACCAAGAACCAATAAGTCCCACGCACTAAGTGTCAAAAATCACCAAGAACCAATAAGTCTGCTGAAAAAATGACTAAGTGTTGAAAATCACTAAGAACCAATAAGTCCCAGAGACTAAGTGTCAAAAATCACCAAGAACCAATAAGTCTGCTGAAAAAATGACTAAGTGTTGAAAATCACCAAGAACCAATAAGTCTGCTGAAAAAATGACTAAGTGTCAAAAATCACTAAGAACCAATAAGTCCCAGAGACTAAGTGTCAAAAATCACCAAGAACCAATAAGTCTGCTGAAAAAATGACTAAGTGTTGAAAATCACCAAGAACCAATAAGTCCCAGAGACTAAGTGTCAAAAATCACCAAGAACCAATAAGTCTGCTGAAAAAATGACTAAGTGTTGAAAATCACTAAGAACCAATAAGTCCCAGAGACTAAGTGTCAAAAAATCACCAAGAACCAATAAGTCTGCTGAAAAAATGACTAAGTGTTGAAAATCACCAAGAACCAATAAGTCTGCTGAAAAAATGACTAAGTGTTGAAAATCACCAAGAACCAATAAGTCTGCTGAAAAAATGACTGTGTTGAAAATCACCAAGAACCAATAAGTCTGCTGAAAAAATGACTAAGTGTTGAAAATCACCAAGAACCAATAAGTCCCAGAGACTAAGTGTTGAAAATCACCAAGAACCAATAAGTCTGCTGAAAAAATGACTAAGTGTCAAAAATCACCAAGAACCAATAAGTCCCAGAGACTAAGTGTCAAAAATCACCAAGAACCAATAAGTCTGCTGAAAAAATGACTAAGTGTTGAAAATCACCAAGAACCAATAAGTCTGCTGAAAAAATGACTAAGTGTTGAAAATCACCAAGAACCAATAAGTCTGCGGTACGTTTGGGGGCTTATATCTCGGGAACGGCGCGGCGAAAAATTCTGAATCTCGGGTCGGTGGAAGGTCTCGGGGGTCTGCAGCGAACGGCGCCGTCCCCGTGGTCCGGGCCCCAGGGGGTCCCGAGTTATACGCAGCGCAACGTAAACCTTTTTGGGCTTATATCTCGGGAACGGCGGGGTCTGGAGGGCTGGGGCGGGCGTCCCCGGAGAGAGTGGGCCGGGGCCTTTCCAACGGGCCCGGGCACTCGGTCCGGGGAGGCGGGACTCGGGCGCTAGAGGCCACGGAAGATCGGGACCCCCGCGATCCGCGATCCGGGGGGGGTGCTCCCCGAGGCCCGGGAAGGATGTGTTCGGGCAAGGGCCGGGAGAGGAGCATTCCACCCGAGTTTGAGCGCTCTGGGTCTTTGGGTTCCCGAGTTATGAGCGAAAGTCTGCCGAAAAGGGAGCCTCTCGGGCGCCCGCCATTTTGTGAAGCGCCCGATGGTTTTTGGCGAATAGCTCCGCGAAGGCAAGGCGAATCGGCGTGAAATTTTCAGGGTACATCGAGGCAGTTACCCCGGTTCGAACGAGACCGGCCCTGGGTCTCTGGGCGGCGGGAAAGCCGAGTTTCGTGACTTTACGTGCAAAGTATTAATGGAGCATAAGAACCAATAAGTCCCGGAGACTAAGTGTCAAAAATCACCAAGAACCAATAAGTTTGCCGAAAAAATGACTAAGTGTTGAAAATCACCAAGAACCAATAAGTCTGCTGAAAAAATGACTAAGTGTTGAAAATCACCAAGAACCAATAAGTCCCAGAGACTAAGTGTCAAAAATCACCAAGAACCAATAAGTCTGCTGAAAAAATGACTAAGTGTTGAAAATCACCAAGAACCAATAAGTCCCACGCACTAAGTGTCAAAAATCACCAAGAACCAATAAGTCTGCTGAAAAAATGACTAAGTGTCAAAAATCACCAAGAACCAATAAGTCTGCTGAAAAAATGACTAAGTGTTGAAAATCACCAAGAACCAATAAGTCCCACGCACTAAGTGTCAAAAATCACCAAGAACCAATAAGTCTGCTGAAAAAATGACTAAGTGTTGAAAATCACCAAGAACCAATAAGTCCCACGCACTAAGTGTTGAAAATCACCAAGAACCAATAAGTCTGCTGAAAAAATGACTAAGTGTCAAAAATCACCAAGAACCAATAAGTCTGCTGAAAAAATGACTAAGTGTTGAAAATCACCAAGAACCAATAAGTCCCACGCACTAAGTGTCAAAAATCACCAAGAACCAATAAGTCTGCTGAAAA
>JBBHEA010000035.1:97500-120000 GCA_038088235.1 Zacco platypus | reverse complement strand
AATTTTTTTAAAGTCCCCAGCGCGGGGCTGGAGAGCTGTAAGGCGGGGTGGTTTTCGACTGATATCTCCACGGAGGTAGGGGGTAGGGACTCCAAATTTATACCGGTGTGAGAGGGGGTTAGCACGGTTGAAATGAAGCCGGGCCTGGGTGGATAGCCTAATGGGTCCCCGAGATATGAATTTTCAAAGTCTGCAGCACGGAGCTGGTGACCTGCGACGCGCGGTGGTTTTTGACTCATATCTCCACGGAGGTAGGGGGTAGGGACTCCAAATTCATACCCAAGTAAGGTGGTGTTAGCACGGTTAAAATGAGCCCAGGCCTGGGAGGATTGCCTAATGGGTCCCCGAGATATGGATTTTTAAAGCCCTCAGCGCGGGGCTGGTGACCTGCGACGCGCGGTGGTTTTTGACAGATATCTCCCCGGAGGTAGGGGGTAGTGACTCCATATTTGTACCCAAGTAAGGTGGGGTTAGTACGGTTAAAATGAGCCCGGGCCTGGGAGGCTAGCTCCACGGGTCCCCGAGATATGAATTTTTAAAGCCCTCAGCGCGGGGCTGGTGACCTGCAACGCGCGGTGGTTTTTGACTCATATCTCCCCGGAGGTAGGGGGTAGTGACTCCATATTTGTACCCAAGTAAGGTGGGGTTAGCACGGTTAAAATGAGCCCTGTCCTGGGAGAATAGCTCCACGGGTCCCCGAGAAATGAATTTTTTAAAGTCCCCAGCGCGGGGCTGGAGAGCTGTAAGGCGGGGTGGTTTTCGACTGATATCTCCACGGAGGTAGGGGGCAGTGACTCCATATTTGTACCCAAGTAAGGTGGGGTTAGTACGGTTAAAATGAGCCCAGACCTGGGAGGATTGCCTAATGGGTCCCCGAGATATGAATTTTTAAAGCCCTCAGCGCGGGGCTGGTGACCTGCAACGCGGGGTGGTTTTTGACTCATATCTCCCCGGAGGTAGGGGGTAGTGACTCCATATTTGTACCCAAGTAAGGTGGGGTTAGCACGGTTAAAATGAGCCCAGGCCTGGGAGGATTGCCTAATGGGTCCCCGAGATATGGATTTTTAAAGCCCTCAGCGCGGGGCTGGTGACCTGCGACGCGCGGTGGTTTTTGACAGATATCTCCTCGGAGGTAGGGGGTAGTGACTCCATATTTGTACCCAAGTAAGGTGGGGTTAGTACGGTTAAAATGAGCCCTGTCCTGGGAGAATAGCTCCACGGGTCCCCGAGAAATGAATTTTTTAAAGTCCCCAGCGCGGGGCTGGAGAGCTGTAAGGCGGGGTGGTTTTCGACTGATATCTCCACGGAGGTAGGGGGCAGTGACTCCATATTTGTACCCAAGTAAGGTGGGGTTAGCACGGTTAAAATGAGCCCTGTCCTGGGAGAATAGCTCCACGGGTCCCCGAGAAATGAATTTTTTAAAGTCCCCAGTGCGGGGCTGGAGAGCTGTAAGGCGGGGTGGTTTTCGACTGATATCTCCACGGAGGTAGGGGGCAGTGACTCCATATTTGTACCCAAGTAAGGTGGGGTTAGCACGGTTAAAATGAGCCCGGGCCTGGGAGAATAGCTCCACGGGTCCCCGAGATATGAATTTTTAAAGCCCTCAGCGCGGGGCTGGTGACCTGCGACGCGCGGTGGTTTTTGACTCATATCTCCACGGAGGTAGGGGGTAGTGACTCCATATTTGTACCCAAGTAAGGTGGGGTTAGTACGGTTAAAATGAGCCCGGGCCTGGGAGAATAGCTCCACGGGTCCCCGAGATATGAATTTTTAAAACCCTCAGCGCGGGGCTGGTGACCTGCGACGCGCGGTGGTTTTTGACTCATATCTCCACGGCGGTAGGGGGTAGTGACTCCAAATTTATACCCAAGTAAGGTGGGGTTAGCACGGTTAAAATGAGCCCGGGCCTGGGAGGCTAGCTCCACGGGTCCCCGAGATATGGATTTTTGAAGCCCTCAGCGCGGGGCTGGTGCCCTGCGACGCGCGGTGGTTTTTGACAGATATCTCCCCGGAGGTAGGGGGTAGTGACTCCATATTTGTACCCAAGTAAGGTGGGGTTAGTACGGTTAAAATGAGCCCGGCCCTGGGAGAATAGCTCCACGGGTCCCCGAGATATGAATTTTTAAAACCCTCAGCGCGGGGCTGGTGACCTGCGACGCGCGGTGGTTTTTGACTCATATCTCCACGGCGGTAGGGGGTAGTGACTCCAAATTTATACCCAAGTAAGGTGGGGTTAGCACGGTTAAAATGAGCCCGGGCCTGGGAGGCTAGCTCCACGGGTCCCCGAGATATGAATTTTTAAAGCCCTCAGCGCGGGGCTGGTGACCTGCGACGCGCGGTGGTTTATGACTCATATCTCCCCGGAGGTAGGGGGTAGTGACTCCATATTTGTACCCAAGTAAGGTGGGGTTAGTACGGTTAAAATGAGCCATGGCCTGGGAGAATAGCTCCACGGGTCCCCGAGATATGAATTTTTAAAGCCCTCAGCGCGGGGCTGGTGACCTGCGACGCGCGGTGGTTTTTGACTCATATCTCCCCGGAGGTAGGGGGTAGTGACTCCACATTTGTACCCAAGTAAGGTGGGGTTAGTACGGTTAAAATGAGCCCTGGCCTGGGAAGCTAGCTCCACGGGTCCCCGAGATATGAATTTTTAAAGCCCTCAGCGCGGGGCTGGTGCCCTGCGACGCGCGGTGGTTTTTGACAGATATCTCCCCGGAGGTAGGGGGTAGTGACTCCATATTTGTACCCAAGTAAGGTGGGGTTAGTACGGTTAAAATGAGCCCTGGCCTGGGAGAATAGCTCCACGGGTCCCCGAGATATGAATTTTTAAAACCCTCATCGCGGGGCTGGTGACCTGCGACGCGCGGTGGTTTTTTATTTCTATCTCCACGGAGGTAGGGGGTAGTGACTCCATATTTGTACCCAAGTAAGGTGGGGTTAGTACGGTTAAAATGAGCCCTGGCCTGGGAGAATAGCTCCACGGGTCCCCGAGATATGAATTTTTAAAACCCTCAGCGCGGGGCTGGTGACCTGCGACGCGCGGTGGTTTATGACTCATATCTCCCCGGAGGTAGGGGGTAGTGACTCCACATTTGTACCCAAGTAAGGTGGGGTTAGTACGGTTAAAATGAGCCCTGGCCTGGGAAGCTAGCTCCACGGGTCCCCGAGATATGAATTTTTAAAGCCCTCAGCGCGGGGCTGGTGCCCTGCGACGCGCGGTGGTTTTTGACAGATATCTCCCCGGAGGTAGGGGGTAGTGACTCCATATTTGTACCCAAGTAAGGTGGGGTTAGTACGGTTAAAATGAGCCCTGGCCTGGGAGAATAGCTCCACGGGTCCCCGAGAAATGAATTTTTTAAAGTCCCCAGCGCGGGGCTAGAGAGCTGTAAGGCGGGGTGGTTTTCGACTGATATCTCCACGGAGGTAGGGGGCAGTGACTCCATATTTGTACCCAAGTAAGGTGGGGTTAGCACGGTTAAAATGAGCCCTGGCCTGGGAGAATAGCTCCACGGGTCCCCGAGATATGAATTTTTAAAACCCTCATCGCGGGGCTGGTGACCTGCGACGCGCGGTGGTTTTTGACTCATATCTCCCCGGAGGTAGGGTGTAATGACTCCAAATTTATACCCAAGTAAGCTGGGGTTAGCACGGTTAAAATGAGGCCGGCCCTGGGAGAATAGCTCCACGGGTCCCCGAGATATGAATTTTTAAAACCCTCAGCGCGGGGCTGGTGACCTGCGACGCGCGGTGGTTTTTGACTCATATCTCCACGGCGGTAGGGGGTAGTGACTCCAAATTTATACCCAAGTAAGGTGGGGTTAGCACGGTTAAAATGAGCCCGGGCCTGGGAGGCTAGCTCCACGGGTCCCCGAGATATGAATTTTTAAAGCCCTCAGCGCGGGGCTGGTGACCTGCGACGCGCGGTGGTTTATGACTCATATCTCCCCGGAGGTAGGGGGTAGTGACTCCATATTTGTACCCAAGTAAGGTGGGGTTAGTACGGTTAAAATGAGCCATGGCCTGGGAGAATAGCTCCACGGGTCCCCGAGATATGAATTTTTAAAGCCCTCAGCGCGGGGCTGGTGACCTGCGACGCGCGGTGGTTTTTGACTCATATCTCCCCGGAGGTAGGGGGTAGTGACTCCACATTTGTACCCAAGTAAGGTGGGGTTAGTACGGTTAAAATGAGCCCTGGCCTGGGAAGCTAGCTCCACGGGTCCCCGAGATATGAATTTTTAAAGCCCTCAGCGCGGGGCTGGTGCCCTGCGACGCGCGGTGGTTTTTGACAGATATCTCCCCGGAGGTAGGGGGTAGTGACTCCATATTTGTACCCAAGTAAGGTGGGGTTAGTACGGTTAAAATGAGCCCTGGCCTGGGAGAATAGCTCCACGGGTCCCCGAGATATGAATTTTTAAAACCCTCATCGCGGGGCTGGTGACCTGCGACGCGCGGTGGTTTTTTATTTCTATCTCCACGGAGGTAGGGGGTAGTGACTCCATATTTGTACCCAAGTAAGGTGGGGTTAGTACGGTTAAAATGAGCCCTGGCCTGGGAGAATAGCTCCACGGGTCCCCGAGATATGAATTTTTAAAACCCTCAGCGCGGGGCTGGTGACCTGCGACGCGCGGTGGTTTATGACTCATATCTCCCCGGAGGTAGGGGGTAGTGACTCCACATTTGTACCCAAGTAAGGTGGGGTTAGTACGGTTAAAATGAGCCCTGGCCTGGGAAGCTAGCTCCACGGGTCCCCGAGATATGAATTTTTAAAGCCCTCAGCGCGGGGCTGGTGACCTGCAACGCGCGGTGGTTTTTGACTCATATCTCCCCGGAGGTAGGGGGTAGTGACTCCATATTTGTACCCAAGTAAGGTGGGGTTAGCACGGTTAAAATGAGCCCTGTCCTGGGAGAATAGCTCCACGGGTCCCCGAGAAATGAATTTTTTAAAGTCCCCAGCGCGGGGCTGGAGAGCTGTAAGGCGGGGTGGTTTTCGACTGATATCTCCACGGAGGTAGGGGGCAGTGACTCCATATTTGTACCCAAGTAAGGTGGGGTTAGTACGGTTAAAATGAGCCCAGACCTGGGAGGATTGCCTAATGGGTCCCCGAGATATGAATTTTTAAAGCCCTCAGCGCGGGGCTGGTGACCTGCAACGCGGGGTGGTTTTTGACTCATATCTCCCCGGAGGTAGGGGGTAGTGACTCCATATTTGTACCCAAGTAAGGTGGGGTTAGCACGGTTAAAATGAGCCCAGGCCTGGGAGGATTGCCTAATGGGTCCCCGAGATATGGATTTTTAAAGCCCTCAGCGCGGGGCTGGTGACCTGCGACGCGCGGTGGTTTTTGACAGATATCTCCTCGGAGGTAGGGGGTAGTGACTCCATATTTGTACCCAAGTAAGGTGGGGTTAGTACGGTTAAAATGAGCCCTGTCCTGGGAGAATAGCTCCACGGGTCCCCGAGAAATGAATTTTTTAAAGTCCCCAGCGCGGGGCTGGAGAGCTGTAAGGCGGGGTGGTTTTCGACTGATATCTCCACGGAGGTAGGGGGCAGTGACTCCATATTTGTACCCAAGTAAGGTGGGGTTAGCACGGTTAAAATGAGCCCTGTCCTGGGAGAATAGCTCCACGGGTCCCCGAGAAATGAATTTTTTAAAGTCCCCAGTGCGGGGCTGGAGAGCTGTAAGGCGGGGTGGTTTTCGACTGATATCTCCACGGAGGTAGGGGGCAGTGACTCCATATTTGTACCCAAGTAAGGTGGGGTTAGCACGGTTAAAATGAGCCCGGGCCTGGGAGAATAGCTCCACGGGTCCCCGAGATATGAATTTTTAAAGCCCTCAGCGCGGGGCTGGTGACCTGCGACGCGCGGTGGTTTTTGACTCATATCTCCACGGAGGTAGGGGGTAGTGACTCCATATTTGTACCCAAGTAAGGTGGGGTTAGTACGGTTAAAATGAGCCCGGGCCTGGGAGAATAGCTCCACGGGTCCCCGAGATATGAATTTTTAAAACCCTCAGCGCGGGGCTGGTGACCTGCGACGCGCGGTGGTTTTTGACTCATATCTCCACGGCGGTAGGGGGTAGTGACTCCAAATTTATACCCAAGTAAGGTGGGGTTAGCACGGTTAAAATGAGCCCGGGCCTGGGAGGCTAGCTCCACGGGTCCCCGAGATATGGATTTTTGAAGCCCTCAGCGCGGGGCTGGTGCCCTGCGACGCGCGGTGGTTTTTGACAGATATCTCCCCGGAGGTAGGGGGTAGTGACTCCATATTTGTACCCAAGTAAGGTGGGGTTAGTACGGTTAAAATGAGCCCGGCCCTGGGAGAATAGCTCCACGGGTCCCCGAGATATGAATTTTTAAAACCCTCAGCGCGGGGCTGGTGACCTGCGACGCGCGGTGGTTTTTGACTCATATCTCCACGGCGGTAGGGGGTAGTGACTCCAAATTTATACCCAAGTAAGGTGGGGTTAGCACGGTTAAAATGAGCCCGGGCCTGGGAGGCTAGCTCCACGGGTCCCCGAGATATGAATTTTTAAAGCCCTCAGCGCGGGGCTGGTGACCTGCGACGCGCGGTGGTTTATGACTCATATCTCCCCGGAGGTAGGGGGTAGTGACTCCATATTTGTACCCAAGTAAGGTGGGGTTAGTACGGTTAAAATGAGCCATGGCCTGGGAGAATAGCTCCACGGGTCCCCGAGATATGAATTTTTAAAGCCCTCAGCGCGGGGCTGGTGACCTGCGACGCGCGGTGGTTTTTGACTCATATCTCCCCGGAGGTAGGGGGTAGTGACTCCACATTTGTACCCAAGTAAGGTGGGGTTAGTACGGTTAAAATGAGCCCTGGCCTGGGAAGCTAGCTCCACGGGTCCCCGAGATATGAATTTTTAAAGCCCTCAGCGCGGGGCTGGTGCCCTGCGACGCGCGGTGGTTTTTGACAGATATCTCCCCGGAGGTAGGGGGTAGTGACTCCATATTTGTACCCAAGTAAGGTGGGGTTAGTACGGTTAAAATGAGCCCTGGCCTGGGAGAATAGCTCCACGGGTCCCCGAGATATGAATTTTTAAAACCCTCATCGCGGGGCTGGTGACCTGCGACGCGCGGTGGTTTTTTATTTCTATCTCCACGGAGGTAGGGGGTAGTGACTCCATATTTGTACCCAAGTAAGGTGGGGTTAGTACGGTTAAAATGAGCCCTGGCCTGGGAGAATAGCTCCACGGGTCCCCGAGATATGAATTTTTAAAACCCTCAGCGCGGGGCTGGTGACCTGCGACGCGCGGTGGTTTATGACTCATATCTCCCCGGAGGTAGGGGGTAGTGACTCCACATTTGTACCCAAGTAAGGTGGGGTTAGTACGGTTAAAATGAGCCCTGGCCTGGGAAGCTAGCTCCACGGGTCCCCGAGATATGAATTTTTAAAGCCCTCAGCGCGGGGCTGGTGCCCTGCGACGCGCGGTGGTTTTTGACAGATATCTCCCCGGAGGTAGGGGGTAGTGACTCCATATTTGTACCCAAGTAAGGTGGGGTTAGTACGGTTAAAATGAGCCCTGGCCTGGGAGAATAGCTCCACGGGTCCCCGAGAAATGAATTTTTTAAAGTCCCCAGCGCGGGGCTAGAGAGCTGTAAGGCGGGGTGGTTTTCGACTGATATCTCCACGGAGGTAGGGGGCAGTGACTCCATATTTGTACCCAAGTAAGGTGGGGTTAGCACGGTTAAAATGAGCCCTGGCCTGGGAGAATAGCTCCACGGGTCCCCGAGATATGAATTTTTAAAACCCTCATCGCGGGGCTGGTGACCTGCGACGCGCGGTGGTTTTTGACTCATATCTCCCCGGAGGTAGGGTGTAATGACTCCAAATTTATACCCAAGTAAGCTGGGGTTAGCACGGTTAAAATGAGGCCGGCCCTGGGAGAATAGCTCCACGGGTCCCCGAGATATGAATTTTTAAAACCCTCAGCGCGGGGCTGGTGACCTGCGACGCGCGGTGGTTTTTGACTCATATCTCCACGGCGGTAGGGGGTAGTGACTCCAAATTTATACCCAAGTAAGGTGGGGTTAGCACGGTTAAAATGAGCCCGGGCCTGGGAGGCTAGCTCCACGGGTCCCCGAGATATGAATTTTTAAAGCCCTCAGCGCGGGGCTGGTGACCTGCGACGCGCGGTGGTTTATGACTCATATCTCCCCGGAGGTAGGGGGTAGTGACTCCATATTTGTACCCAAGTAAGGTGGGGTTAGTACGGTTAAAATGAGCCATGGCCTGGGAGAATAGCTCCACGGGTCCCCGAGATATGAATTTTTAAAGCCCTCAGCGCGGGGCTGGTGACCTGCGACGCGCGGTGGTTTTTGACTCATATCTCCCCGGAGGTAGGGGGTAGTGACTCCACATTTGTACCCAAGTAAGGTGGGGTTAGTACGGTTAAAATGAGCCCTGGCCTGGGAAGCTAGCTCCACGGGTCCCCGAGATATGAATTTTTAAAGCCCTCAGCGCGGGGCTGGTGCCCTGCGACGCGCGGTGGTTTTTGACAGATATCTCCCCGGAGGTAGGGGGTAGTGACTCCATATTTGTACCCAAGTAAGGTGGGGTTAGTACGGTTAAAATGAGCCCTGGCCTGGGAGAATAGCTCCACGGGTCCCCGAGATATGAATTTTTAAAACCCTCATCGCGGGGCTGGTTACCTGCGACGCGCGGTGGTTTTTTATTTCTATCTCCACGGAGGTAGGGGGTAGTGACTCCATATTTGTACCCAAGTAAGGTGGGGTTAGTACGGTTAAAATGAGCCCTGGCCTGGGAGAATAGCTCCACGGGTCCCCGAGATATGAATTTTTAAAACCCTCAGCGCGGGGCTGGTGACCTGCGACGCGCGGTGGTTTATGACTCATATCTCCCCGGAGGTAGGGGGTAGTGACTCCACATTTGTACCCAAGTAAGGTGGGGTTAGTACGGTTAAAATGAGCCCTGGCCTGGGAAGCTAGCTCCACGGGTCCCCGAGATATGAATTTTTAAAGCCCTCAGCGCGGGGCTGGTGCCCTGCGACGCGCGGTGGTTTTTGACAGATATCTCCCCGGAGGTAGGGGGTAGTGACTCCATATTTGTACCCAAGTAAGGTGGGGTTAGTACGGTTAAAATGAGCCCTGGCCTGGGAGAATAGCTCCACGGGTCCCCGAGAAATGAATTTTTTAAAGTCCCCAGCGCGGGGCTAGAGAGCTGTAAGGCGGGGTGGTTTTCGACTGATATCTCCACGGAGGTAGGGGGCAGTGACTCCATATTTGTACCCAAGTAAGGTGGGGTTAGCACGGTTAAAATGAGCCCTGGCCTGGGAGAATAGCTCCACGGGTCCCCGAGATATGAATTTTTAAAACCCTCATCGCGGGGCTGGTGACCTGCGACGCGCGGTGGTTTTTGACTCATATCTCCCCGGAGGTAGGGTGTAATGACTCCAAATTTATACCCAAGTAAGCTGGGGTTAGCACGGTTAAAATGAGGCCGGGCCTGTGAGGATAGCTCCACGGGTCCCCGAGATATGGATTTTTAAAGTGTTCCAAGTTCCTCCGCGTACCAGGCGGCACGGTTGGGGGCTTATATCTCGGGAACGGCGCGGCGAAAAATTCTGAATCTCGGGTCGGTGGAAGGTCTCGGGGGTCTGCAGCGAACGGCACCGTCCCCGTGGTCCGGGCCCCCGGGGGTCCCGAGTTATACGCGGCGCAACGTAAACCTTTTTGGGCTTATATCTCGGGAACGGCGGGGTCTGGAGGGCTGGGGCGGGCGTCCCCGGAGAGAGTGGGCCGGGGCCTTTCCAACGGGCCCGGGCACTCGGTCCGGGGAGGCGGGATTCGGGCGCTAGAGGCCACGGAAGATCGGGACCCCCGCGATCCGCGATCCGGGGGGGGTGCTCCCCGAGGCCCGGGAAGGATGTGTTCGGGCAAGGGCCGGGAGAGGAGCATTTCACCCGAGTTTGAGCGCTCTGGGTCTTTGGGTTCCCGAGTTATGAGCGAAAGTCTGCCGAAAACGGAGCCTCTCGGGCGCCCGCCATTTTGTGAAGCGCCCGATGGTTTTTGGCGAATTGCTCCGCGAAGGCAGGGCGAAACGGCGTGAAATTTTCAGGGTACATCGAGGCAGTTACCCCGGTTCGAACGAGACCGGCCCTGGGTCTCTGGGCGGCGGGAGAGCCGAGTTTCGTGACTTTACGTGCAAAGTATTAAAATCACCAAGAACCAATAAGTCCCAGAGACTAAGTGTTGAAAATCACCAAAAAACAATAAGTCTGCTGAAAAAATGACTAAGTGTTGAAAATCACCAAGAACCAATAAGTCCCACGCACTAAGTGTCAAAAATCACCAAGAACCAATAAGTCTGCTGAAAAAATGACTAAGTGTTGAAAATCACTAAGAACCAATAAGTCCCAGAGACTAAGTGTCAAAAATCACCAAGAACCAATAAGTCTGCTGAAAAAATGACTAAGTGTTGAAAATCACCAAGAACCAATAAGTCCCAGAGACTAAGTGTTGAAAATCACCAAGAACCAATAAGTCTGCTGAAAAAATGACTAAGTGTTGAAAATCACCAAGAACCAATAAGTCTGCTGAAAAAATGACTAAGTGTTGAAAATCACCAAGAACCAATAAGTCCCAGAGACTAAGTGTTGAAAATCACCAAGAACCAATAAGTCTGCTGAAAAAATGACTAAGTGTTGAAAATCACCAAGAACCAATAAGTCCCAGAGACTAAGTGTTGAAAATTACCAAGAACCAATAAGTCTGCTGAAAAAATGACTAAGTGTCAAAAATCACTAAGAACCAATAAGTCTGCTGAAAAAATGACTAAGTGTTGAAAATCACCAAGAACCAATAAGTCCCAGAGACTAAGTGTTGAAAATCACCAAGAACCAATAAGTCCCACGCACTAAGTGTCAAAAATCACCAAGAACCAATAAGTCTGCTGAAAAAATGACTAAGTGTTGAAAATCACTAAGAACCAATAAGTCCCAGAGACTAAGTGTCAAAAATCACCAAGAACCAATAAGTCTGCTGAAAAAATGACTAAGTGTTGAAAATCACCAAGAACCAATAAGTCTGCTGAAAAAATGACTAAGTGTCAAAAATCACTAAGAACCAATAAGTCCCAGAGACTAAGTGTCAAAAATCACCAAGAACCAATAAGTCTGCTGAAAAAATGACTAAGTGTTGAAAATCACCAAGAACCAATAAGTCCCAGAGACTAAGTGTCAAAAATCACCAAGAACCAATAAGTCTGCTGAAAAAATGACTAAGTGTTGAAAATCACTAAGAACCAATAAGTCCCAGAGACTAAGTGTCAAAAAATCACCAAGAACCAATAAGTCTGCTGAAAAAATGACTAAGTGTTGAAAATCACCAAGAACCAATAAGTCTGCTGAAAAAATGACTAAGTGTTGAAAATCACCAAGAACCAATAAGTCTGCTGAAAAAATGACTGTGTTGAAAATCACCAAGAACCAATAAGTCTGCTGAAAAAATGACTAAGTGTTGAAAATCACCAAGAACCAATAAGTCCCAGAGACTAAGTGTTGAAAATCACCAAGAACCAATAAGTCTGCTGAAAAAATGACTAAGTGTCAAAAATCACCAAGAACCAATAAGTCCCAGAGACTAAGTGTCAAAAATCACCAAGAACCAATAAGTCTGCTGAAAAAATGACTAAGTGTTGAAAATCACCAAGAACCAATAAGTCTGCTGAAAAAATGACTAAGTGTTGAAAATCACCAAGAACCAATAAGTCTGCGGTACGTTTGGGGGCTTATATCTCGGGAACGGCGCGGCGAAAAATTCTGAATCTCGGGTCGGTGGAAGGTCTCGGGGGTCTGCAGCGAACGGCGCCGTCCCCGTGGTCCGGGCCCCAGGGGGTCCCGAGTTATACGCAGCGCAACGTAAACCTTTTTGGGCTTATATCTCGGGAACGGCGGGGTCTGGAGGGCTGGGGCGGGCGTCCCCGGAGAGAGTGGGCCGGGGCCTTTCCAACGGGCCCGGGCACTCGGTCCGGGGAGGCGGGACTCGGGCGCTAGAGGCCACGGAAGATCGGGACCCCCGCGATCCGCGATCCGGGGGGGGTGCTCCCCGAGGCCCGGGAAGGATGTGTTCGGGCAAGGGCCGGGAGAGGAGCATTCCACCCGAGTTTGAGCGCTCTGGGTCTTTGGGTTCCCGAGTTATGAGCGAAAGTCTGCCGAAAAGGGAGCCTCTCGGGCGCCCGCCATTTTGTGAAGCGCCCGATGGTTTTTGGCGAATAGCTCCGCGAAGGCAAGGCGAATCGGCGTGAAATTTTCAGGGTACATCGAGGCAGTTACCCCGGTTCGAACGAGACCGGCCCTGGGTCTCTGGGCGGCGGGAGAGCCGAGTTTCGTGACTTTACGTGCAAAGTATTAAAATCACCAAGAACCAATAAGTCCCAGAGACTAAGTGTTGAAAATCACCAAAAAACAATAAGTCTGCTGAAAAAATGACTAAGTGTTGAAAATCACCAAGAACCAATAAGTCCCACGCACTAAGTGTCAAAAATCACCAAGAACCAATAAGTCTGCTGAAAAAATGACTAAGTGTTGAAAATCACTAAGAACCAATAAGTCCCAGAGACTAAGTGTCAAAAATCACCAAGAACCAATAAGTCTGCTGAAAAAATGACTAAGTGTTGAAAATCACCAAGAACCAATAAGTCCCAGAGACTAAGTGTTGAAAATCACCAAGAACCAATAAGTCTGCTGAAAAAATGACTAAGTGTTGAAAATCACCAAGAACCAATAAGTCTGCTGAAAAAATGACTAAGTGTTGAAAATCACCAAGAACCAATAAGTCCCAGAGACTAAGTGTTGAAAATCACCAAGAACCAATAAGTCTGCTGAAAAAATGACTAAGTGTTGAAAATCACCAAGAACCAATAAGTCCCAGAGACTAAGTGTTGAAAATTACCAAGAACCAATAAGTCTGCTGAAAAAATGACTAAGTGTCAAAAATCACTAAGAACCAATAAGTCTGCTGAAAAAATGACTAAGTGTTGAAAATCACCAAGAACCAATAAGTCCCAGAGACTAAGTGTTGAAAATCACCAAGAACCAATAAGTCCCACGCACTAAGTGTCAAAAATCACCAAGAACCAATAAGTCTGCTGAAAAAATGACTAAGTGTTGAAAATCACTAAGAACCAATAAGTCCCAGAGACTAAGTGTCAAAAATCACCAAGAACCAATAAGTCTGCTGAAAAAATGACTAAGTGTTGAAAATCACCAAGAACCAATAAGTCTGCTGAAAAAATGACTAAGTGTCAAAAATCACTAAGAACCAATAAGTCCCAGAGACTAAGTGTCAAAAATCACCAAGAACCAATAAGTCTGCTGAAAAAATGACTAAGTGTTGAAAATCACCAAGAACCAATAAGTCCCAGAGACTAAGTGTCAAAAATCACCAAGAACCAATAAGTCTGCTGAAAAAATGACTAAGTGTTGAAAATCACTAAGAACCAATAAGTCCCAGAGACTAAGTGTCAAAAAATCACCAAGAACCAATAAGTCTGCTGAAAAAATGACTAAGTGTTGAAAATCACCAAGAACCAATAAGTCTGCTGAAAAAATGACTAAGTGTTGAAAATCACCAAGAACCAATAAGTCTGCTGAAAAAATGACTGTGTTGAAAATCACCAAGAACCAATAAGTCTGCTGAAAAAATGACTAAGTGTTGAAAATCACCAAGAACCAATAAGTCTGCTGAAAAAATGACTAAGTGTTGAAAATCACCAAGAACCAATAAGTCTGCTGAAAAAATGACTGTGTTGAAAATCACCAAGAACCAATAAGTCTGCTGAAAAAATGACTAAGTGTTGAAAATCACCAAGAACCAATAAGTCCCAGAGACTAAGTGTTGAAAATCACCAAGAACCAATAAGTCTGCTGAAAAAATGACTAAGTGTCAAAAATCACCAAGAACCAATAAGTCCCAGAGACTAAGTGTCAAAAATCACCAAGAACCAATAAGTCTGCTGAAAAAATGACTAAGTGTTGAAAATCACCAAGAACCAATAAGTCTGCTGAAAAAATGACTAAGTGTTGAAAATCACCAAGAACCAATAAGTCTGCGGTACGTTTGGGGGCTTATATCTCGGGAACGGCGCGGCGAAAAATTCTGAATCTCGGGTCGGTGGAAGGTCTCGGGGGTCTGCAGCGAACGGCGCCGTCCCCGTGGTCCGGGCCCCAGGGGGTCCCGAGTTATACGCAGCGCAACGTAAACCTTTTTGGGCTTATATCTCGGGAACGGCGGGGTCTGGAGGGCTGGGGCGGGCGTCCCCGGAGAGAGTGGGCCGGGGCCTTTCCAACGGGCCCGGGCACTCGGTCCGGGGAGGCGGGACTCGGGCGCTAGAGGCCACGGAAGATCGGGACCCCCGCGATCCGCGATCCGGGGGGGGTGCTCCCCGAGGCCCGGGAAGGATGTGTTCGGGCAAGGGCCGGGAGAGGAGCATTCCACCCGAGTTTGAGCGCTCTGGGTCTTTGGGTTCCCGAGTTATGAGCGAAAGTCTGCCGAAAAGGGAGCCTCTCGGGCGCCCGCCATTTTGTGAAGCGCCCGATGGTTTTTGGCGAATAGCTCCGCGAAGGCAAGGCGAATCGGCGTGAAATTTTCAGGGTACATCGAGGCAGTTACCCCGGTTCGAACGAGACCGGCCCTGGGTCTCTGGGCGGCGGGAGAGCCGAGTTTCGTGACTTTACGTGCAAAGTATTAAAATCACCAAGAACCAATAAGTCCCAGAGACTAAGTGTTGAAAATCACCAAAAAACAATAAGTCTGCTGAAAAAATGACTAAGTGTTGAAAATCACCAAGAACCAATAAGTCCCACGCACTAAGTGTCAAAAATCACCAAGAACCAATAAGTCTGCTGAAAAAATGACTAAGTGTTGAAAATCACTAAGAACCAATAAGTCCCAGAGACTAAGTGTCAAAAATCACCAAGAACCAATAAGTCTGCTGAAAAAATGACTAAGTGTTGAAAATCACCAAGAACCAATAAGTCCCAGAGACTAAGTGTTGAAAATCACCAAGAACCAATAAGTCTGCTGAAAAAATGACTAAGTGTTGAAAATCACCAAGAACCAATAAGTCTGCTGAAAAAATGACTAAGTGTTGAAAATCACCAAGAACCAATAAGTCCCAGAGACTAAGTGTTGAAAATCACCAAGAACCAATAAGTCTGCTGAAAAAATGACTAAGTGTTGAAAATCACCAAGAACCAATAAGTCCCAGAGACTAAGTGTTGAAAATTACCAAGAACCAATAAGTCTGCTGAAAAAATGACTAAGTGTCAAAAATCACTAAGAACCAATAAGTCTGCTGAAAAAATGACTAAGTGTTGAAAATCACCAAGAACCAATAAGTCCCAGAGACTAAGTGTTGAAAATCACCAAGAACCAATAAGTCCCACGCACTAAGTGTCAAAAATCACCAAGAACCAATAAGTCTGCTGAAAAAATGACTAAGTGTTGAAAATCACTAAGAACCAATAAGTCCCAGAGACTAAGTGTCAAAAATCACCAAGAACCAATAAGTCTGCTGAAAAAATGACTAAGTGTTGAAAATCACCAAGAACCAATAAGTCTGCTGAAAAAATGACTAAGTGTCAAAAATCACTAAGAACCAATAAGTCCCAGAGACTAAGTGTCAAAAATCACCAAGAACCAATAAGTCTGCTGAAAAAATGACTAAGTGTTGAAAATCACCAAGAACCAATAAGTCCCAGAGACTAAGTGTCAAAAATCACCAAGAACCAATAAGTCTGCTGAAAAAATGACTAAGTGTTGAAAATCACTAAGAACCAATAAGTCCCAGAGACTAAGTGTCAAAAAATCACCAAGAACCAATAAGTCTGCTGAAAAAATGACTAAGTGTTGAAAATCACCAAGAACCAATAAGTCTGCTGAAAAAATGACTAAGTGTTGAAAATCACCAAGAACCAATAAGTCTGCTGAAAAAATGACTGTGTTGAAAATCACCAAGAACCAATAAGTCTGCTGAAAAAATGACTAAGTGTTGAAAATCACCAAGAACCAATAAGTCCCAGAGACTAAGTGTTGAAAATCACCAAGAACCAATAAGTCTGCTGAAAAAATGACTAAGTGTCAAAAATCACCAAGAACCAATAAGTCCCAGAGACTAAGTGTTGAAAATCACCAAGAACCAATAAGTCTGCTGAAAAAATGACTAAGTGTCAAAAATCACCAAGAACCAATAAGTCCCAGAGACTAAGTGTTGAAAATCACCAAGAACCAATAAGTCTGCTGAAAAAATGACTAAGTGTTGAAAATCACCAAGAACCAATAAGTCCCAGAGACTAAGTGTTGAAAATCACCAAGAACCAATAAGTCTGCTGAAAAAATGACTAAGTGTTGAAAATCACCAAGAACCAATAAGTCTGCGGTACGGTTGGGGGCTTATATCTCGGGAACGGCGCGGCGAAAAATTCTGAATCTCGGGTCGGTGGAAGGTCTCGGGGGTCTGCAGCGAACGGCGCCGTCCCCGTGGTCCGGGCCCCAGGGGGTCCCGAGTTATACGCAGCGCAACGTAAACCTTTTTGGGCTTATATCTCGGGAACGGCGGGGTCTGGAGGGCTGGGGCGGGCGTCCCCGGAGAGAGTGGGCCGGGGCCTTTCCAACGGGCCCGGGCACTCGGTCCGGGGAGGCGGGACTCGGGCGCTAGAGGCCACGGAAGATCGGGACCCCCGCGATCCGCGATCCGGGGGGGGGTGCTCCCCGAGGCCCGGGAAGGATGTGTTCGGGCAAGGGCCGGGAGAGGAGCATTTCACCCGAGTTTGAGCGCTCTGGGTCTTTGGGTTCCCGAGTTATGAGCGAAAGTCTGCCGAAAACGGAGCCTCTCGGGCGCCCGCCATTTTGTGAAGCGCCCGATGGTTTTTGGCGAATAGCTCCGCGAAGGCAGGGCGAATCGGCGTGAAATTTTCAGGGTACATCGAGGCAGTTACCCCGGTTCGAACGAGACCGGCCCTGGGTCTCTGGGCGGCGGGAGAGCCGAGTTTCGTGACTTTACGTGCAAAGTATTAATGGAGCATAAGAACCAATAAGTCCCGGAGACTAAGTGTCAAAAATCACCAAGAACCAATAAGTTTGCCGAAAAAATGACTAAGTGTTGAAAATCACCAAGAACCAATAAGTCCCAGAGACTAAGTGTCAAAAATCACCAAGAACCAATAAGTCTGCTGAAAAAATGACTAAGTGTCAAAAATCACCAAGAACCAATAAGTCCCAGAGACTAAGTGTCAAAAATCACCAAGAACCAATAAGTCTGCTGAAAAAATGACTAAGTGTCGAAAATCACCAAGAACCAATAAGTCCCAGAGACTAAGTGTCAAAAATCACCAAGAACCAATAAGTCTGCTGAAAAAATGACTAAGTGTTGAAAATCACCAAGAACCAATAAGTCCCAGAGACTAAGTGTCAAAAATCACCAAGAACCAATAAGTCTGCTGAAAAAATGACTAAGTGTCGAAAATCACCAAGAACCAATAAGTCCCAGAGACTAAGTGTCAAAAATCACCAAGAACCAATAAGTCTGCTGAAAAAATGACTAAGTGTTGAAAATCACCAAGAACCAATAAGTCCCAGAGACTAAGTGTCAAAAATCACCAAGAACCAATAAGTCTGCTGAAAAAATGACTAAGTGTTGAAAATCACCAAGAACCAATAAGTCCCACGCACTAAGTGTCAAAAATCACCAAGAACCAATAAGTCTGCTGAAAAAATGACTAAGTGTTGAAAATCACCAAGAACCAATAAGTCCCACGCACTAAGTGTCAAAAATCACCAAGAACCAATAAGTCTGCTGAAAAAATGACTAAGTGTCAAAAATCACCAAGAACCAATAAGTCTGCTGAAAAAATGACTAAGTGTTGAAAATCACCAAGAACCAATAAGTCCCACGCACTAAGTGTCAAAAATCACCAAGAACCAATAAGTCTGCTGAAAAAATGACTAAGTGTCAAAAATCACCAAGAACCAATAAGTCCCAGAGACTAAGTGTCAAAAATCACCAAGAACCAATAAGTCTGCTGAAAAAATGACTAAGTGTCGAAAATCACCAAGAACCAATAAGTCCCAGAGACTAAGTGTCAAAAATCACCAAGAACCAATAAGTCTGCTGAAAAAATGACTAAGTGTTGAAAATCACCAAGAACCAATAAGTCCCACGCACTAAGTGTCAAAAATCACCAAGAACCAATAAGTCTGCTGAAAAAATGACTAAGTGTCAAAAATCACCAAGAACCAATAAGTCTGCTGAAAAAATGACTAAGTGTTGAAAATCACCAAGAACCAATAAGTCCCACGCACTAAGTGTCAAAAATCACCAAGAACCAATAAGTCTGCTGAAAAAATGACTAAGTGTTGAAAATCACCAAGAACCAATAAGTCCCAGAGACTAAGTGTCAAAAATCACCAAGAACCAATAAGTCTGCTGAAAAAAATGACTAAGTGTCAAAAATCACCAAGAACCAATAAGTCTGCTGAAAAAATGACTAAGTGTCAGAAAATCACCAAGAACCAATAAGTCCCACGCACTAAGTGTCAAAAAAAACACCAAGAACCAATAAGTCCCACGCACTAAGTGTCAAAACTACACCAAGAACCAATAAGTCCCGCGCACTAAGTCGAGTAATTTGAGGTGTTGGTCTGAGAACCAGCAGCGCGGTGATCGGTTTCCCAAGGCCCAGAGGGGTCACCCGTCCTGGGCATGGGTCATCCCTGGTGGGGGGTGGTGAGCGCAGAAACCACAAAATCTGGCCATCGCGGTATTGTAGGAGAGAGGTTGAGTCTGGGAAGAACCGGAGGAAACGAAGCGAGGCAGGGTGAGCCTCGGCCCAGACACCACCGGCGCTGAGAGGGGGTGCCGGTGGCGGTTGTATGCGAACGAACGAAGGCTCCGGGTGGTCCGGGGGGCGCGCGCGCCCGCTCCTCGGACCCGGCGAGAAGGCATCGGTATGGGGGGCGCGCCGCGTTTCTGATCGATGGGACAGAGAGAAGCGCCGGGGGCAGGCCTTTATGCCCGGTCGGAGACGGCCGCCATGGGCATCGCGCACCTCCCCGCGAAGCGCTTCATTTTTCTCGGAGGACGCCCCTCGCGGGCGCTCCGACCCAGGGAGACTCAGACGGCCGGTCAGCCTCGGAGGTCCGTCGCGGCGGCGGGACCGGGGCGGACGGGCGGGTTTCGGAGGCGGTTTTCGGGCCCAGGCCCGTTATCACGTCTCCCGCCCGACTCGTTCGTCCTCCCCGCCGCCGTCTCTGCACGCTTTCCCCAGTGACGGCCGCGATTCAGCGGCCACCCCCCTTTCCCTCGAGTCGTCCCCCAGCCCGGGGTGAGAGACGGGTTAGGGTTCGGGTAGCGGGGTGGGGTTTTGACCGAACGCCTCTAAGTCAGAACGACCCCCCGGGCCCGGCCCGTCCCGTCCCCCTCTCCCGGACAGAGTGGCGGCTACCTGGTTGATCCTGCCAGTAGCATATGCTTGTCTCAAAGATTAAGCCATGCAGGTCTAAGTGCACACGGCCGGTACAGTGAAACTGCGAATGGCTCATTAAATCAGTTATGGTTCCTTTGATCGCTCCAAAGCCACTTGGATAACTGTGGCAATTCCAGAGCTAATACATGCTAACGAGCGCCGACCCGGCCGCCGACCCGGCCGGGGACGCGTGCATTTATCAGTGCCAAAACCCACGCGGGTGCGGCGGGGGTCCGCCCTCGCCGTCCCGGCCGCTTTGGTGACTCTAGATAACCTCGGGCCGATCGCGCGCCCTCCGCGGCGGCGACGACTCTTTCGAATGTCTGCCCTATCAACTTTCGATGGTACGTTCGGCGCCTACCATGGTGACCACGGGTAACGGGGAATCAGGGTTCGATTCCGGAGAGGGAGCCTGAGAAACGGCTACCACATCCAAGGAAGGCAGCAGGCGCGCAAATTACCCATTTCCGACACGGAGAGGTAGTGACGAAAAATAACAATACAGGTCTCTTTCGAGGCCCTGTAATTGGAATGAGCGTATCCTAAACCCATGGGCGAGGACCCATTGGAGGGCAAGTCTGGTGCCAGCAGCCGCGGTAATTCCAGCTCCAATAGCGTATACTAAAGTTGCTGCAGTTAAAAAGCTCGTAGTTGGATCTCGGGAGTGGGCTGGCGGTCCGCCGCGAGGCGAGCCACCGCCTGTCCCGGACCCTGCCTCACGGCGCCCCCCGGATGCCCTTAGCTGGGTGTCCGGTCCGGGGCCCGAAGCGTTTACTTTGAAAAAATTAGAGTGTTCAAAGCAGGCCACCCGTCGCCGCTGAATACCGCAGCTAGGAATAATGGAATAGGACTCCGGTTCTATTTTGTGGGTTTCTGGAACCCGGGGCCATGATTGAGAGGGACGGCCGGGGGCATTCGTATTGCGCCGCTAGAGGTGAAATTCTTGGACCGGCGCAAGACGGACGAGAGCGAAAGCATTTGCCAAGAATGTTTTCATTAATCAAGAACGAAAGTCGGAGGTTCGAAGACGATCAGATACCGTCGTAGTTCCGACCGTAAACGATGCCGACCCGCGATCCGGCGGCGTTATTCCCATGACCCGCCGGGCAGCGTGCGGGAAACCACGAGTCTTTGGGTTCCGGGGGGAGTATGGTTGCAAAGCTGAAACTTAAAGGAATTGACGGAAGGGCACCACCAGGAGTGGAGCCTGCGGCTTAATTTGACTCAACACGGGAAAGCTCACCCGGCCCGGACACGGAAAGGATTGACAGATTGATAGCTCTTTCTCGATTCTGTGGGTGGTGGTGCATGGCCGTTCTTAGTTGGTGGAGCGATTTGTCTGGTTCATTCCGATAACGAACGAGATTCCGGCATGCTAAATAGTTACGCGGCCCCGCGCGGTCGGCGTCCAACTTCTTAGAGGGACAAGTGGCGTTCAGCCACGCGAGATGGAGCAATAACAGGTCTGTGATGCCCTTAGATGTCCGGGGCTGCACGCGCGCCACAATGGGCGGATCAGCGTGTGCCTACCCTGCGCCGAGAGGCGCGGGTAACCCGCTGAACCCCGCTCGTGATTGGGACTGGGGATT
The DNA here is from genome assembly GCA_038088235.1 of Zacco platypus. NCBI lineage: Eukaryota > Metazoa > Chordata > Actinopteri > Cypriniformes > Xenocyprididae > Zacco > Zacco platypus. The sequence continues at coordinate 98,912 of JBBHEA010000035.1, read as the reverse complement.
GAAACTGTTTCCCATCAACGAGGAATTCCCAGTAAGCGCGGGTCATAAGCTCGCGTTGATTAAGTCCCTGCCCTTTGTACACACCGCCCGTCGCTACTACCGATTGGGTGGTTTAGTGAGGTCCTTGGATCGGCCCCGCCGGGGCTCCTCGCGGGCTCCTGGCGGTGTTGTCGAGAAGACGATCGAACTTGACCATCTAGAGGAAGTAAAAGTCGTAACAAGGTTTCCGTAGGTGAACCTGCGGAAGGATCATTAACGGTCGGCCTGGGCCCCGAGAATCGGCCAGACCTCCCCAGAGCCTGGGGCCGCTCCGGCGTGCCCCACCCTTGGTAGGAACCGGACAGGAACCGCTCGGTGAACCGAGGCGGTCGAGAGTCACCTCCCGGCGGGTACCCGTAGGCTCCTCTCCCCGTACCCCGTGCGGGGAGAGGGGACCGTGGGTTTAATGACCTCCGCTCCCCTCTCGGGGGGAGCGCTGGCGCCCGTCCGGAGTCTCGCCGCAAAACCCATTTTTTTTACCAACCTCTCTGTCATGGTTTAGTCCCCTGTCAAACAGAACAAAAAGAGTACAACTCTTAGCGGTGGATCACTCGGCTCGTGCGTCGATGAAGAACGCAGCCAGCTGCGAGAACTAATGTGAATTGCAGGACACATTGATCATCGACACTTCGAACGCACTTTGCGGCCCCGGGTTCCTCCCGGGGCCACGTCTGTCTGAGGGTCGCTTTGCAATCGATCGGGAGCCCGCCTCCGGGCGAGCACCCGCGGCTGGAGGTTCGCAGGGGGGCCCGCTCCCCTCCGTCCTCTTAAGTGCAGACCGTCCGGCGACCCGTCCCGTCCCTACCTCCTCTCTCTCTCCCCTGGCCGGGGAGAGGCCTCCGTATTCCCCTCCGGGGGGATGGCGTCGCGCCGTCGCGCCGATGCGGTCAGGGTGACCTCCTCCGCGGCTGCCGGTGGCTCTGCCGCCCGCCGCCCGCGCCTGGAGGGCCGCTGCCCGCCGGTTAGGCGGCCTTCGTCGTGGGGGCCTCGCTCGCACCCGGCCAGGCGGGGGGTTAGACGGTGCCGGGGGGACACAGTCGGCGGGTCGCTTCGTGGCGAAACTCTCGTCCATGGCCAGTCCTCTCCTCTCCCCTTCGGGGGGGTGCGTCAGGCGGCCGCGAAACCACCCCACTCTCGAGGGGGGGTTTCCCATCCGCACGCGACCTCAGTTCAGACGAGACGACCCGCTGAATTTAAGCATATTACTAAGCGGAGGAAAAGAAACTAACAAGGATTCCCTCAGTAGCGGCGAGCGAAGAGGGAAGAGCCCAGCGCCGAATCCCCGTCCCCCGAGCGGGGCGAGGGAATTGTGGCGTACGGAAGACCGTTTTCTCTCGGCGTGGGCCGGGGGCCTAAGTCCTTCTGATGGAGGC